>JACEIK010005475.1:61400-109482 GCA_018107945.1 Datura stramonium | reverse complement strand
GATGAAGCCCAACAATTAGAATCTCTTGAGAGTCCCCGTGATGGGCTCACACTTATGGAAAATCCATTCATGGGAGAAGAGATAGAGTATAAACCATTTGGAAATACTGGAGAGATAGATGTTGATGCGAAGGAGAGGTATACAAGTAAGGAGGTCAATAGCATTACAGTTTCAAAACCAAGGTGCATTGGACCTCACTCGAAGCATTTCTCTACCTTGAGTTTGGTGGACGACATTGAAATAGAGTCTTCCAAGCTTGTATAGAGAAATGTGGAGAGACCAAGCCCGTACATTTGAAATTTGCTGATTATAATGGACAAATGACTTCACTTACTTAAGGACCAATAAACATCAAGGCGTGACACCTATTGCTTGGTCCTTACAATTTTTCACCACCACCCCGGGAGCATAAAAGAAATTAGAGAAGAAATTAGGGGTGAGATTCATATCCTCAAGGTGGAGGAAAAAGTGGTGAGAGCTTGATACGTCGTCTTGCGACGTAAAATTGAAGCGGTAGCAGGAGGCAACCCAAGGGTACCATTTTAATTTCTTGCATTTTTATGGATTTTATTTATTTTTCATTTTTTGTTGTTTTTGGTGGAAAGTTAAGCACGGATGGAGGGAGTACGAGTACCGTGAAGGAGGAAGCTAACAAGCGTGGAAGAGAAAAAGTGTGGGGTTGAACACCCACTTGTGCAAATTTGAGCAGAAAGCATGCTGTTGGCTGGGCCTAAAGGCCTCGGTATTTTTCACCCTTTTTAAATATTAATTTGATGCTATGAGGACATAGCATGATTTAAGTATTAAGGGTGAAATTTCAAGAAAATTTCAAAATTTTTTTGTGTTTGTAAAATTGTGTGAATGTAATGCTTGTGTGAAAAGATTGGGAGAAAGTTGAAAAAAAATTTGTGAGTCAGCATGGAATTCATCACCCGTTAGTTTTCTTATGAGTTTCTTTTCGATGGGGGCCTTTGAATAGAAAAATAAAATTTTTATTTTTATTTTCATTTTGCATGCTGTATAATATTTTTAGTCGTAGTTAGGGACTACTTTAAACGATGGATGGATGACGACGGAGATCTTGAGGAAAAATTAATCGATAGGTGTTAGTTTTAAACCATAGCTAATAGATGCTTGATATTCTTATTATGTGCTATATATGATTGTAAGATGCAAGTATAGTTAGTGTTGAAGCATGCAAGTTTATAACTTTGTTTGAGACACTTAGGCTCTTGAATTTGACTCGATATGATTGAAGCAATTTTAAATTCTTGTGATTGGGCGAGTAAAGTCGTGAATGTGACTTGAATTGAGCATGTCTGTATGAGTGTAAGTTTTTGAGTATTAAGTATTTATTGTGGAATGTCTAGAACTTGCAGTGTGTTTATAAAACGAAATGAAGGATGTAAAATTGTAGGAGATGATTTAGGCATTTCTTTGAATGAACCTAATCTTTATCCCTCGTTTTACCTAACTTGAAATATTAATCCTATTCAATTATAGGCATAGCCCTATTCTTTGATAAATTTGCAACATAGCTAAACCTTTTCTTTCATTAACCTTGAATTTGGCCCAAAGCTCTAAGCGCTTGAAGAAGAAAAATGCGAAAGAGTAAAAGGAGTGAGGAGAATGAAAAGGAAATGAAAAGTAACTCCAAGTTGTAGAAGTTGAGGAAGGTCGAAGGTGCTTTTGTAAAAAGATGGTTGATTATTGTTAAGGAGTAAGAAAACAAATGGACGAACATTATTTATACAACTCTTTATAATAAACTAAAAATTTTCAAAAAGAAATGGGGAGCAAAAGAGGAAAAGAAAAATACCAGGATAAAAGACAGTAAAGGAAGGGAAGTTTCACAATGAGGGAGTGATGTATAGAAAGCGCTTAGGGAAGATAGTCACTATTGCGATCATGATAGTACCTACCTACACACGAGTTACATTACAACCTAAAAGGTCCTAATTGATCTTACATTCGCACATCCTCAAAATTAGTGAGTACAACACACTAAGGGCAAGCTTATGGGTCATTGCAGTCATGTGAATTCTTTGTGAGAGTGAGTAAAATTCTATTTATGTACCCACACATGTTGTGATATAAAAAGTGTTTTTGCGTGTGAATTGGGTAACTCTCTTTAAGTGAGGCACATGTTTAATGAAGGACATAGCTCATGTAGGATCTGCGGCGGGTGATTTGCATGGTTGCTTCTATTAGTCGATTCTTGAGGTTGAAGTTTTAACATAGTTGTATTTCATTTCATTGATCAAAGCATGCATACTTTATTTTAGCTTATTATCTTAAATAATCATCATAGCCGTAATTTGAATTATCTTGCTAGATTAGTTATGTGAGTCTTTATTCACATGAGATGTAAAAAGATTTGTTCGGGCGAACAAGACTTTAAGTGTGGGGTTGTGATCACGGGAAATAACATAGGTCCGTCATACATTTTACAACTTAAATGAGTAGTGTTTTCTAAGCTATTTGATACATTTTCATGTGATTTTATATAAAAGTGAAGATAAGTGCTAACCAACATGATTAGCTTTGTTTTTGTAGGTTTTTAATGACTTTTAGGAGCTAATTCATGAGTTGAGTGAAGTAGAGGCTTGGAGACGGAACTAACACGCAAACGTCGGCAAGAGGAGGCTCAAAACATTGCCGTGGCGTCGGCAACGTGCCACGCGGCAGGCTGCCCAAGACAGCCCCACACGCGTTGGCAACGTGGCACGGCGGGGGTGGCTCCGCGACCAAGCTTCATTAACGCAACTTGCTGCACATGACGTGCCGCTGCCATGGCAGTGCTTCAGTCGAGGATTTCGGGGTGATTTCCGAAGCTCAATTCGGCCAGGTATCCCATGAAGGCTGTACTCGCGTTACACTTTCCGTGACACGTTGCTGTTATTCAGGATAAATTCTGTATAAATAGCACATAGGTTTATTTTCACATGTCGCCCAGGTGGAGCAAGAACGTGGGTTACGAGGCGGAGTTACGAGGACGAAATTCTTAGGGTTTCTCTATCCCTTTCTTCCTTTCAATTGTTTTGTGAAGATTAACACTCATTTAACGTGTTTAATCCACAAATGAGTGGCTAATTCTCCTTCTTGCTGAGGTTATGAACGTTGTGTTGAAATGTAATTATTGATTGCTGGTTTATTTTCTCTTTTCTTCCATGACATTCTATTTAATTCTTGTTCTTATACGTTAATACTCGGCCAATGTTAATGTAAATCCAAAAAGTCGGTTTTCACCCGAGGCAAAGAAATTGAAGTTGTGAATTAATGGGGATATGATCTTTTCTTGGTTTGGGAAAATTGGGAATTGTTTACCTTCGGGATAGAAATATACTGACAGTCGTATTAGTCATGTGGAATCGGTTTTGTATAGCTAGAACTTGAATTCCTTCTTATCACGAAAATGAAGGTGGAAGGTTCATGATTCTTAAGTTGGGTTAAATACGAGAGTTTTAATCCACTTAGGCATAAGTTCAACCTTAACCGGAGGAAAGATAAACCATGTACATCGATAGTTTGTTTCTTTACATGTTCTTTGTAGCCTCAGCATCTCCGCATTCATAAATTGATTCAAGCGTATAGATAGTTTAGTTTAGCATAAAAATATAATTTCCAAAATGCAAAACTTTTCTTTACCTTTGTTGTCATCATTGTTATAGTTTTAGTAAATTAACATGCGAGAAAGGTTTTACCCGTAGTCCGATCCTTGTGGGTTCGACATTTAGGTTCTTAAAAAGAGCCACTATATTACTTGCAACCCGTACATGCGGGCTCATCGGGCGTCAGTACCCTTTGTCTGAGTATATAAGCAAACTGAACATAACTGAATATAAACAACAATACTAGAAATTCGAATAGCGGAAAGTATACGGCCCAGCGGGAGGCGGCGGAATCTAAAATAAGCTTATACATGCGAAGGCAAGGTAGAACATACATTGTCATGGCGACCTGTTGTCTATCGGCTAATAGATATCAGAGGTATACATATATATAACAAACAAGGACCTATACCAGCCCCCGTAAGACGGAAAGTGCCAACCAACACCGCGATCTATATACCCCTACTGGGTCAAAACTGTCAAATAAATCCTCCCACTCGCCTACTAACTAAAGGCACCTCTCATTTGCCAAGTGCAACGGCTCGGGCTATGGCCTCCCGACTATAAGCGTATGCGAGTGGGAGGACTCTTGTAATTGTAAGCTATAATGCGTATGCATGAAAATGCGCTTGTGGGCAAGCGCTCAACGGGGTAAGCTATCTTGCTATCTTTGATCAGCCATAATATGAGTAATCTTTTGCATCCATCTTCGTCTGCAGACTGACATGCCACTCCCCTTGGAGTGACCAGTATCCTCACCCTGCAGCGGGCGAGTCGACACAGCTATTAACCCGGGGCGGCGGACGCTCTAAGGGTGCCCTCATGATACAAACGAGTCTCAACAAACAATAATCACGTATAGAAAGCATGTTCAATCGAAAATACTATCCATGTTTTGATATTCTATGCAGTCTCTTTTGCATTAAGCGGGTACATTCTTGAGCTAACTATATTTGAAATAATTCCCAGTACATAAATCTTGATTTCATGACTTTTATTTTGAACATAGCAAAATAACATAAAACATGCTTCTTTGGATTCATATTGTGCTCAATGCTAGAGCTTGATGTATTCACTAAACCCTAGAATTCCACGCTATTTGCTATACTAGGATTACTAACTTCTTTGCCGAAGGAACTAGCTTTTACATACCTCAATTGTCGGCTTTAGGCTAAGCGGCGTAACTCATGATGGTATTTAGTTCTTCCATTTGTATTCTCATTCATAGCAGTTAGAACTAAATTCATCAATATTCTAGAAGAAAATACTACTTTGAATATATATATATCACAAGCTTTAACTTATCCAAAACAGTTGAAAACTCGCTATTTATCGGAAGTCAGGAAGGAGAAATGCTTACTTTAGTTCTAGGAGTATATTGACACTAATTTGGAGAAATCCCACTTACCTTAGCTCGGTAGGCGACGATTCGCGGCCGAATTTCATGAAAACTAACTCCGCGGGATTGCTCCCGGCAGCTTAATACTTCATTACCCAAGATTAATACTAGTTTGGACCGCGTTTAATAGCGTAACGGACAAATCTTGTTGAATCCTCTGGAAATTGCCCTCTATTCTCTATTTGTTTAAAATTAAATGGAAGTAAATTATTACAACCGAAGTGGGAGGCCCTTTTATACTTGGGACCTCTAAGTTGCATTGCCTTGCGACAGTGGAGCTTGGTGCTATCCGGTCTTCCCGGACCTTTTTCTAGCATGTATGACATTCTAAAACTCTTAACCAACATGCAAATAGGCCATATACATGTCAAGAATTTATGGGGTGTAACATCCTCCCCCCTTAAGAACCTTCGTCCTCAAATGTAAACTTACACTTATAGGGATCTCAACACTCGACTTACTTTTAGAAAAATTTCGCAGAGTTTCCCTACAGCCAATATAGACTATCTCAAAAACCTAAAATGCGAGAAAAGTCCAACTCTGAATTTACTCACACAATATTACAACATTCATCACGTAAAAGACTAAAGTCAACTATCTCATTTATACATATAACATAAGGCATTTCATATGATAACAATACTAACATACCTCTTGAGCGCTGGGCTTGAAACAAGTGAGGATATCGGCTTTCATATCTTCTTCTTCTTCTCAAGTCATCTCCTCTCGGTTCTGTTACGCCATAATGCTTTGACAGAAGCAATATCGTTAGATCTCAACCTGCGAATCTGCCTATCTAGTGTGTTGGTACCTCTTCATAAGCCGGCACTCAGTAACTTGGACATCCTAAGGCGGGAAAACTCAGAGGGATCTCCTATATACTTCTGTAACATGGACACGTGGAAAACTAGGTGAGCAGGACTCTAATTCTTGAGGTAAGTATTCGGCTCTTTTGAGAACTACACGCAAGTGCACGTGGTCGAACAAGTAGTAAAATAAAAAGCTAAAATGGCCAGTGTCGATCCAACGAGGCGGGCCAGTGGTCGAATCAAGTGTCAATGAACTTTAACTCTAAAAATGCGGACAATAGTTTAAAGAAGATTTTGGGAGTTTGTTTCTAATTTATACTAATCTAAAATAAATTTACAAATTGAGTCGAACTATAGTAATGAGCAAGAGTGAGGCTAAAAACGAACATACGGGAAGTAATTTATCGATACAATTTGGTTAACCTTTCCTTCGGTTGCTAGTCGAAATTTATTGCCTATGGATTAAAACTCTCGTATTCAACCCAACTTAAGAATCATGAACCTTCCACCTACATTTATGTGATAAAAAGAAATTCATGTTTTTGCCATACAAAACTGATTCCGTAATTGACTAATATGACTTTCGGATATATTTCTATTAAGGTAAATCGATCAATTTTCCCAAACTAAGAAGAGATCATATCCTACCAATTTACAACTTCCAATTTCTTTCTCTTTCGAGATGAAACCGGACTTTTCAGATGTACATTAACATTGACCAAATATTAATGCGGTAAGAACAAGAATTCATAGAACAACCATGAAAGACAAAATGAAAACCAAAATGATCAATAATTACAATTCCACTCGATTGTTCTTAACCTCGGCCAAGTGAATTTAGCCACTCATTTGTGGATTAAGCATCATCAAATGAGTGTAAATCATACAAACAATTGAAATAAGGAGAAAGAGATATAGAAGAACCCTAAGATTTTCGTCCCCTCAAGCACTTTTGTAACCCACGTCCTTGCTCGGCTAAGTGGAATAATTTAAAAAATGAACCTAAATTATTGCTATTTATACTAGTGGAAATTTTTCCCGAAATAACAAGCAATGTGTCACGGAGTGCATCGCGGGCAAGCGCCTCCCGTGACATGGCCTAACGCGGACCCTTGCGGAATCCGGTCCCCCGGTTTTACTCCTCAACGTGCCACGACGTGCAACGCGAGGCTTGGCCAACGTGCCACGGCTCAATGCGAACCTTCGCTAAATTCCATCTTCCGAGGTAATTATGTCCAACGTGCACGGAGGCAACGGACCTCAACGGAACTTGGCCAATTTTAATAATCGAGGCATAATGCCTCCGCGATGGCGGCGTGACACAGCTCCGTCGGAGCCCCTTCTTCTTTGCATTTCCTTGGCCTTTTCACTTTGCTTTCGCTTAAGTCCATTCGTTGCTTCCAACATGCATCTTAGCTTCCTAAAATTACATTTTTCTAACAAAAACAACACTAATCATATTGGTTAGTATAGAATTCACATTTAACTACAAATTACATGGGAATGCACAAATATCGATGGATAACAAGATGAAATGAAGCATTTGGGTATCACTTGGGCTTTTGTATCATTCTCCCCAAGATTAGTAAGTTCAACTCGTTTGCCACTTGGCCTATTCTTGGCGAGTGCGTTAAGGCTAAAATCTCGGGTTGAGCTTGCCTTTCTTGTCGAATCTCATCACCCCTTTTATTGGAGACTTTCAAGAATCTTGATTATTCACATTAAATTCCATGTTTACGCGGCAGCACATCGGCATACGGTTTTGGTGGCTGCGAGCGGTCGATAGGCATTCTATGATAAGCTTTTTTATCTTCTAGCGATGAATGATCTACGGCCCAATCAATGCTGATTCTCAACCTTCAAACCAACCCAGTTGGAGATCTACACTTCCAGCCCATACAACGCTTCATAAGGCGCCATCGAATATTTGAATGGTAAGCTGTTATTATAGGCGAACTCAATGAGCGGTAGACGTTCATCCCGGCTACCTCTAAAATCTAACACACATGCTCGTAACACATCCTTGAGCTTTTGAATAGTGCGTTACCCTTTGCCCATCTTTCTAAGGATGAAAAGTTGTGCTCGGAGTTAATCTTGTATTCCTAGCCTGCGAAATAGCGCAAAACTTAGGCGCAAATTACGCCCCTGCGGAGATAATGAATCTTGGGACACCGTACGGTCGGCCACTTAGTGATATACGGCTCAACATCATCTTCGGCAAGAAAGTAGCCCTTCTTTTGCGGAAAAATGGGCGATTTTATCGAGTCTATCAACAATTACCCAAATCGAGTCATATCTCCACTTCAGTGCGGGAAATCCTGACCACAAAATCCATAGTTACTGCTTCCTACTTCCAAAAGAGGCACGGCTATGTCTTGAGTCAATCCGCTGGTTTAAATTGTTCGAGATTTTTGCTAGCAGCGGTTAAGGACAGCGTAATATGAATTTTCTATTCCACTTCTTCATTATGACTCTGGGGTAGATTTCTTTCATATAATGGTACATTTTAGTTGAACACGGATGGAGAATGACGAAGGCATAGTGTGCCTTTCCACTGTCTACTAGCGAAGTCTTGCAACATACGCAACTCAAAGGTGATCTTTATATCTCTCAACACTCCATCCTCCAGTGCTCGAGAGCTCTCTTCGTATGCTTCAGTCTACCGGAACTTTGTTGTTTCCTACGTCGGTTTAGTTAAAGGTTCACACAAAGTGGAAAATCCTTCCACACGGCTCTGTAGTACTTGACTAACCCTAGAAGCTGGGTGCCTTGGTCGGAGTGGTAGGTGGGCCATGTTTTCACTTGCCTTCTACTTTCATTGTATCTATCGTATACCAATATACGACCTGATGTGACCAAAAGACTACTAAATTTATCTAGATTCACCTTTAGAGAAATTGGCATGTAATTGATGATCATAACGATTTATCATACCGGAGAAACTAACAAGTAATCTCTACACGTATAACTAGAGCTTATCCGGCCTTATGGCCCACATGCTAGTGCCACTCCTTTGCTTCAGGATAATCGTATGACTATCCGCACACCATGTGCATGTATTTGATCAAGGATCTGATAGTGATCATGATCTCTAATAATCTGGCGGAATAGCTGAATGGATGGGGCTGAAGGACACGAATCTTGATAGCTAACAATGCTTTAAATGTCCTACTCGGACATCATGGCTCATGCATAATTGCGAGTTATGGAAAGATAAGCTGCTTTGTTCTTCTAAGTGAACAGCGCCAAATTTAGGCTTAGTCGGATTTACTCTCGAGCGTCCGTCTGGATCTTCATAGGAACCTAACGATTTCCTTGTCTTAGTAAACACTATGCTAGCGAGTACTGCAATTCCTTATGCCCAGTTCGTATCCACTCGGATTTATACATTGTTACAGGAAATTCTCGGTCTTATGAGCCATTCGCGCGCGCCCACGCTGGAGATGCAGCTATGCAGATATCTTGTGAGCCGGTTGTAGTACTAGTCCATCTTGACTACGATGGACCCTTTCTTAGAGGTACCACGGGTTTTGTCGGCTAGGACCAGTGGGCGACTTACTTGGTGTTCCTCATAATAGCGCTAGTTGACTAAGTGACTCTCACCTACAAGGCTGACAAGCAGTATACGACCACTTAACATAATGAAAAAATTCTGGTGCTAACCTGTTGAAGTATGCCTATTCGGTCTCTAATTTTGGTTTTGGCACAAGCGATAATATTCTTGATCTTTAGGGATGCTTGGCTGCTAATACGAGCGCAGTGATTTGTTGAGCCGTCTAACTAAGCCCATATCATCTAACCACTTGATTAGGGCTACTAACTCTTGTAAGCTTGAAGTCTAGATGCATGCAGCAAACATATAAGTCCATTAACTCAATAAACTGAGTGAGAGAGTTCCCTGTAGCTCATACGTACTTGAATCACACTTATGCCCTTTTTTTTTGGTGAGGGGGTCTGTGATATGATCGCTATATACTTATAGCAACTGGCAGATAAATGCGATTTTAACCCCCTATTGTGACTACTCCACGGCATATACATTATACGTACATATATATATCAAGAACCTTACAATACATACTGAAGTTTTGTAGTAATACGTAATCTACGACATGCTTTACTTGTTTCATCTGCACATGATATCTTTGCCACATTCTAATGATATCTCCTGTCCTCATATCATTTCATTGGATTTTCATCCCATTTTGGAAGCAAAAAACATATACTACTTTAGTTATAGTCTGTTGTTTGAAATTCCGCCACTCTTACAACATGAGTCAACATCCGAACCTTGTGGCCTTACTTGTCATTATATTGAGCCCACATTGTCTTGGGCCTTATCTGAACCGCTAGATTAGAGTCTTTGTGGCGTCTCTTAACTTCTCCGTGGCGGGCTGTCTGGCAAGCATTCTATTGCAATCTCACTTGTCTCTTAAGCTATCGATCAGAGACTTAGTCCTTAATACACGATATTCTATCAATCGGAGGTGATTCTAATTTCCCTAATCATTCCTATTTCCTCCCCTTATCTTACTTAAAGTGAGCTCACGGGGTTCGAGAATTTTTGCCTTACATTGTTAATAAGGTTCTGGTCAAGTCCGAAACATACTTCTTACGGCTTGCGGTCCAGTTATCGGTCACATGACCCCCTACCTTTCGGTATCACGAATTTGAAATTATAACTATTATCTTACGGTATATCTTGTTTGTTGTTAGCGTGTTATGACGGACATGGCCTTTCTTACTCGAACTTGACTGTGCGGAGATATCATGCATGGATCTTCTACCCCCACTTTGAGTAAGCTAGTGGTCTTACTTGCTCATTAAACCTTCTTCGTGAGAAGTGCGCAGCTTAAGTAATCATGGACTCGCTACTCCTTAACACTTTCTAGAAATCAGCAATCCATCTTCATACCTTACTTTGGGCAACATCGCCTCAATCCTTATTCCCTTTGCTACTGAGATCAAAACTAAGAGGTAAACTTCTGCGTGAGCAAAAATGGAATTGTACCACATCTAAAAGGATGGAGGTGGGAATCCTAATTTCCCTCTCTTTATCACACCTATGCGATAATCTAATATTGTATATCATCTTATTGGATCTTATATATTTTAACGGATAAAATCAACTCATTTATACGCTATTCTCCTGACTTCCTAATGCAAGTTATCGATATATGCGGGGATGGTACCAATAAGTATCACAATGGGAGGTCATTTTCACATTATTTCTTGTGAATTACCTTGTAACTGGTTAGGGTGCCCTCTCATTGCTATATATGATCTTACATGCGGGATAGGATATCGATGGTGCGACTTGTATACGTATTCAAAAGAATATGATAAGTTTGGGACTCAACCCTATCTTGTACCGGCTCTATAGCCACCATTTGAGTGAGAGGAAAGAGTAACCATCCTATCATACCTTGCAGCCTCTTGCCTATATTATGTGGTGCACAACATCTAGACAAGACTCTACTTAGCACGGCTTGTAGACTGCAGAGACACGACCCTGCTACGATACCAAGTTTATCCTTGCTTAGGGGGTATGGTAGCTTTTTTACAGTGCCCTATTTGGACTGGCTGCTAGACCAACGAGCCTAAGCACATACGGTGCACAGGCGCTCAGCTTAGATTCAAACGATCAACGGGCTATATAACGGCTACTCATCTGACTTGTCCAAGCAGCTATAGCCACACAACTCTTATAACATATTAACCGAATCACATACATATAGGAAACCTATGCGGGCCGACAAGGCCACCATGCGACTAGTTTCTTACGAGATAACGGATGCTAAAATGCTACGTGACCAGCAAGGTCACCACTACTAACTAGATAAAGGCCTCACCGATAACATAAACAACTAAACATACGCACGGTCCCACACTTGAGCTCCCAACTAACCATGGGAGATATACACAATACACCCAAGCCTCTAAGAATACTAATAAGATGGTCGGATAGGGCCTGAGCCTGCCCTTTCTATACAACAAAATAAAAAGATATAATCCTCCGAATATCAAGCTCCGGATGACGGAGGCGTGGCTGCGTTGGCTAGGATCACGGATCGACTCCTCATCTATTAGTACCTACAAGCAAGTAATGCTGGCGCCCCAAGCGGGTCGGTACCCGCAGTAAGTATATCAAGCTCAAGCCCAGACATAAGCGAATATAAACAACAATACTAGAAATTACGGAATAAGCGAAGGTATGCGGCGCGGGAGCGCATGGAATCTAAAATAAGCATATTTTTGAAGGCAAGGTAGAAGAATACCTGTTGTCATGGCGACACAGCGTACCATTTAATAGATATCAAGTATATACATATATAACAAACAGGACTATACCGGTAATGGCGGAAGGTGCCAACCAACACACAATCTATACCCCTACACAGGGTCAAAACTATCCAAAAATAAATCCACTCCACTCGCCTACTAACTACGAGCACCTCACGGGCCCCCTTGGAGTGCGGCTCGGGCTATGGCCTGCGACTATAGCGTAATGCAGTGGGAGGACTCACGTAATTGTAAACTATAATCTATACGCCAATGCGCCACACAGGTAGGCTTTCAAGCTCAACAAGGTAAGATTATCACTTTGCGTCGGCCTAAAATGGGTAATCTTTGCATCCCATCTTCGTCCTCTTTAACCGGACGGCATGCCACTCCAGCCCAGGTAGCGTATCCTCACCCTGCGGCGGGCGAGTCGACACGGTATTAGCCCGGGCGGCGGGGATGCTCTAAGGGTGCCCTCATAACACAAACGAGGTCTCAACAAACAATAATCACTCTGTATAAAGCATGTTCAACTGAAAATACTATCTATGTTTTGATGTTCTATTTTGAATCTCTTTTATGCTTTAAGCTGATTTTGTTACTAATTTGCTTTATATACGGAATAATTTTTGGTAGTACGTGCGATTTGCGGCTTTTTATTACGAATATAGCAAAATAACATAAAACATGCTGATTCTTATTGGACTCAATACTCGACTTAGTATTCTTTTCTTCTAATTGAGGCTATTTGCTATACTAGGATTACTAACTTCTTGAAGGAACTAGCTTTACATACCTCGGTTGTTGTCTTTAGGCTAACTAGCGTAACTCGCCAATATTGACTATTTCTTTAAGCTTGTATTCACATTCATAGCATTTAGAACTAAATTCATCTATATTCAAGAAGAAAATACCTACTTTGAATATATATATAGCCCAAACTTTAACTTATAGAAAAAGCATTTGAAAACTGTTGTTATCGGAAGTCGAAGGGAGAAATGCTTACTTTAGTTCTAGGAGTATATTGACACTAATTTGGAGGAATTACACTTACCTTAGCTTGGTAGAGCGACGATTCGCCGGCGAATTCCACGAAACTAACTTTCCGCGGGAATGCTCACGACTGACTTAATACTTCATTACCCAAGATTAATTCGAGTTTGGGCCAGCGTTTAATAGCGTAAGCGGATGAAACTTGTTGAATCCTCTCTACCCTCTATTCTCTATTCGTTTAAAATTAAATGGATGTAAATGATTAAAACCCAAGTGGAGGCCCTTTTATACTTAGGACCTCTAAGTCGACCTCTAAGTCGCATTTGCCTTGCGACGCGCCGACTTGGCGCTTGTCCGGTCTTCCCCCGGGCCTTTTTCTAGCATGTATGACATTCTAAAACTCTTAACTAACATGCAAATAGGCCATCTACCTGTCAAGAATTTATGGGGTGTAACACCTTATGAAGCATTATATGAGCGGAAGTGTAGGTCTCCAGCTGGTTGGTTTGAGGTAGGAGAGTCGACATTGATTGGACCAGATATTATTCATCAGTTAGAAGAGAAAGTAAAGCTTATAAGAGAATGTTTGCTGACAGCTCAGAGCTGCCAGAAATCTTATGCTGATGTGCGGCGAAGAAACCTAGAATTTAATGTGGGTGACTGGGTATTCCTGAAGGTTTCACCGATGAAGGGTGTGACAAGATTTGGTAAGAAAGGCAAGCTCAGCCCAAGGTTTATCCGGCCTTATCATATTTGCTGAAGGATAGGCCAGGTGGAATATGAATTGGATTTACCCCCAGAACTAGAATCCATTCACCCAGTTTTTAACGTATCAATGCTGAGGAAGTGTATAGGAGATCTCTCCCGTATTGTCCCAGTTAAAGACGTCCAAATCACTGAGGAGTTAGCTTATGAAGAATCTCTAGTAGCCATATTAGATCGGCAGATTCGTAGACTAAGAATTAAAGATGTTTCTTTCGTTAAGGTGTTATGGAGAAATAAGAACCGAGAGGAGATGACCTGGGAGGCGGAAGATGATATGAAAACCAGATATCCTTAGTTATTTCAGACTTAGTCATATTGTGCAACTAGAGGTATGTTGTCGTTGTTATTTCATAAGTTGCATTATATACATGTATATGTGACATAATTAATTTCAGTCTATTGTGGAATGAATGCCATAGTATTGTGTGGAGTACCTGTATTGGATTTTTCTGTATTTTAGGATTTTTGATAGTCCATATTATAGGAGATACTCTGCCAAATTTTTTTCAGAATAAGTAATTGCAAGGTTAAGGTTCTTGCAAGTAGAAGTTTGCATTCGAGGACGAATGTTCTTAAGGGGGGGAGGATGTTACACCCCGTAAGTTTCTAACGTTTAGTCTTCCTATTCATATGTTTATTGAGAGTTTTAGAGTGCCATACGTACGAGGAAAGGACCCGGGGAAAGGCCGAACGAGTGCCAAGTCGAGATTTCGCGAGAGGAGGCCGAACCAAGCTGGCCAGAGGGGAAAATTGGCACGGAGCTGCTCCTCCGCATTAGCTAACGTGGCACGAAGCAGAATCAGCGCGTTGGGCAACATGTCACGTTTCCTTGTCTGCTGCCTCAAGTATATATAGGCCTCACCCTTAGATTCATGTTATTTACTTATATAATTATAACCAACAGAGGTGAGAACGAAGGGAAACATTTAATTTTCATCTGATTACGCCGCTAAACGCCATCCAAATCAAAATTAACTTCGGGTATTGATGTATAAAGCTGCAGGGAGCATTTCTACGAAGTTAGTTTCGTGAAATTCGCCCGGCGAATCGTCGTCCCGCCGATCCAAAGTTGTTGGAATAGCTCCAAACTAGTGTCAATACGATCCCAGTCTTAAAGTAAGCATTTCTCCCTTCTAGACTTTCGAGATATAACGAGGTTTCGACCGTGTTCCGTAAAGTTGGGAATATAGTTAATATTTATATATAAAGTTTTTCTTTTTTTCCTAATTTAGTGTTAAAACTAGTCCTATCTTTTCAGTTGGGAAGAGCTATTGAATATTAATTGGAACTCGTCAATTAATCGGTAAACAGTGAACGAGGTATGTTAAGGACTTTTCTTTCGGCAAGTTAGTTTCTTCAGCATAGTAATCTAGTATGAATCCCAGTAAAGCATGTCAGGAGTATGTTATCTGTTTATTTGTTCTTGTTAGTTGAGACTCGTAAATTGTATTGTTTTGTGCTGGATTATACCTGTATAGCTTCCGTGACCACCCCAGGGTTAATAGCTGTATCATCGCCCGCCAGGGGAAAGGATACGTCGCTCTACGGAGTGGCATGCCATCCGCAAGGGACGAAGATGAGGATCTAGATGCTCATATTGCCGTGGTTGGCCTTATACACACCCCCGCCGAGCGTTTACGCCCGGGGTGTAGATATCAGGAGTCCTCCGGATTCAGATACAGCTACATTCAGGGGCCGAGCGGGCCCAGTTGCAGACCTAGGGGATCGGAAGGCGCTTATAGCTGGTAGTTGACTCGGTATGACCTGGATAGGGGTATATAGATTGAGGTGTACTCATTAGGGAAAATGGGGCCCAGGTGGGTTATTCTGTGCTAATTGTACCTTCTGGCTTATGGGAGCCAGGTAAGGTTTATGTTTGCTTAGTTACTGATAGTTAGACAGTAAGACGCCTGGTTTGTCAGGTATGACCCCTACCCTTCTTATTACAGTTATGTTTAGTCCTGATTCACTTCTTATGTCATCTTCAGTCCGTTTTCTTTACTTCAGTCATTGTTAGTTCTATTCCTTACTTTCAATTATTTAAAGTTACTGCTTTACATACTCAGTACCTGTGGTACTGACGCCCTCTTATGGGGCGCTGCATTACTTGCATGCAGGTATACATAGACGAGGAGCAGGTCCCTCGTAGTTCCAGTCAGTCGTACAGAGCCATCAACTCCTTTCTTCCGGAGCTTGTGTGATAGAGGTATACTTCTTTTGTTTGTACAGCATGGGTAGGTCGGGGCCCTGTCCCAACCATCTTATTACTCTTAGAGGCTTGCAAATTACATTACTTCCCTGTGGTTAGATGATATCGGCCGTATGGGGCCCATATGTGTTTTAGATTATGTGTGTTGGCCGTGTGAGGCCTTGTTTAGCTGTTAATTAGTGGCCTTGTCGGTCATAGCTCAGTTTAGCATCTAATTTCGCTTTTCAGTTATAACTAGATATAATGATGGCCTTGTCGGCCCGCATAGGACTCCATATGTTTGTTTGTCTCTGGTTAGTTGTTTATTTTCACAGGTGGTTATAGGCCTTGTCGGCCGGGGGTTGTTTTTACAGTCGCTATATAGCCTGTTGTTTTCTTGATTCCAGAGTTAGAGTAAGCCCTGCACCAGAGGTGCTTAGGCTTAATCATCTCAGTAGTTCAGGTCCTAGTAGGGCACCAGGTGCCTGTCATGCCTTCCAAGGTGGGGCGTGACACAAAAAAACTAAACTAATGGTGCTAAATTGGGCTTATGCTATCATCCTAAAAAATGGTGGGACAATATATGATTAGACACTCAAATATACTCCAATTAGTGGTAGTGTAAATGGTCAGAGAAAATAAAGTACATAACTTGGAGCCAAGGTTGAATCCACAGTGACTATGTTAAGTCCAAACTATCTAGTACCCGTCACTCTAGATTTGTAGGGTTACAGACTATTCAGATTAGAATTAGGCAAAATCTAGCTATAACTAATGAATGCAAATTTCTTTAGGGTTAAATCAATTGATGGAAAGTACTAGGGAAGTGACCCCCATTATGGGTACTCTAAATCTTCCAACATTGGTAAATTGAGAGTGGGCTATAGATGAACATTCAAGCAAAAATATAGGCAACCCATGGGTATCTTTAAATAGTACCATAAGTGTAAATCTACTTCAATTTTGTCAAACTGAAGAGAACTCCCTGCTACCCAATTTCTGGTTGCCAATTGGAATTCACCCTATGTCTAGGAGAATCCATTAAACAAGGATTATGCCTTGAGTTATTATTGATTGATGCTAACCCAATGTAAACTTGCTCTTTCAAGTCTCATAAAGGTAATTGGGTAGGATTTAAATACTTTCATCATCAATCACACTCTACAAAGAAAAATCAATCAAATGTCTTAAGTCTACACTCAATATTACCTAATTGGGATCATTAGAGTTCACAACCTATTGGGTTCACAACCATGGATTTGGGTTTAGCTACCTATAACAAGAAGAAAAGTAGAAAGTAAATAATTATATATTCTTATAAAAAAAAATTGCAAATATAAGAAGAAGACGCGAATTAATGAAATTAGAATATTCAAAGTTACAATCTAGACTACGAACTACTATACTATGGCTGAAAAGTAAAGTTCTTTATCGGTCTATCTAACCTCTCTTGAAAAAAAAAGAATAATCTATTTATACTAAGTCTCCAAAAATTCAAAATAATTTAAACTCAGAGGGTCCCAATTATGGACCGCCCTTTGGAAGGATGACCTTATGGATCTATCTATCAATTGAAGAACCGTCTTTTTTTCTTCACTCCATTGATTAGAAACCTCTTCAGAATTGTTTTTGAAAATAGTACCACTCATTCCGTCCTTTAAAAAGGTGGTCCGTCCTTTGCTCTATCTTTTGAACATATTTTTGGTTGAGTCCTCTTCTTTTCATTTTGCTTGGGTTTCTGAAATATAGCATAAGGAGGTTAGTTTCCACTTAATCTAGCACCTAAAGTTACGTAAAATGCTATAAAATGAAGTAAAGATGTGTCGAAAATTCCTGACACATTAGTTGTCCAATAAGCTAGAGATAAAATACTCTATTTTAGAAGGTCTGTGTGTCTATCTATCAAAACCTATAGGCAAGAGAGCAGTGCCCCAGGATCGAGCATCAGTACAATAATACATGTAGTATGCAAGGTGATTAAACTAAAATTGATGTTGATTGTAAGGACCGAACCTAATCAGCTATAAGAGTCAAAATATAACCTAAAATATCTCAATAATCTATGTTGTAAGATACACAAACAATATCAAACAAGAACCTAATTTGGATCCCATAAGCCTGATAGGTATAAACAACAAAAAATAACCCACCTGAACTCGCATAGGCCCTGGCAAGTATATTTCAATCTATATACCCTTATTGGTAACACTATAACCCCATAGGTGTCCTGTAGTTCAACTATAACTAGCCTTTCATATACAATTAACATGTATTTGTGTGTAGCCCCTATGGAAAACTGGACTGAGCACACCAGAATTATGTATCCGTATCTTGAGCTCACAAGTCTTCCATAGCTACACCCTAAGCTCTCAAGGCTGATATATATACATCTCGAGCTCATAAGGCTCCATTAGGAATCAACAATTCCATTCCAAGCATCAAGGAAGTCCACAAGGGAACCATACTTCAATATGGCTCTGAAGGCCTCAATATAGTCATTTAGACATCATGTCACTTTGTGAATGAAGCATAGCCTAATAGGCATCACAAAATGTTACTAGTCCCTTGGGCAGTGTAGTATCCCAAAATCCCCTAAGATCATACCGGATAGTTAAAATGGAGAAAATAGGAAAACCTATAGTAGGTCCCAGAACGGGTCGTCAAATGACTCGCCGTTTGACCTAACGAGTCATCAAATGACTCATCATTTTACAAGATCAAAATTCCTCCCAATGAGTCGTCAAGTGACTCTTCATTTGACCTAACGACTCATCAAATGAATTAACGTTTGACAAGATCGGAATGCCTCATAATGAGTCATCAAGTGACTCGTCGTTTGACCCAATGGGTTGTCCAGTGACTCATTAGTTGGGGAAATTCTATTTTCAAATTGTCATAACGAATGGTAGCAACGAGTCGTTCAGAAACCCCATGAGTCATTAAGTGACCCATCATTTGAGAAGTAGTAGATAAAGTAGGAAATACCAGTATACTTCACGGATTAAGGAAGCAACTCCTAACGAGTCATCAAATGACTCATCATTTATGTTAGTATGAAATTTCCTGTCGAATCATTAATGGCGTGTTCGTAATTTCTAAGCTCCTAAGTCCTAAACTGCATCATTTAATCTTGGAAAAGAGTGTTTTAAGGGTATTATCCACCCTAGAACCCTAATTATCTTCTCACATTCTAATTAGAAGATCAAATTCCCTTAAGGCTCTCAAGAGAAAAGCTATTGTTCATCAAATTCATCTTCATCACATCTTGTTGGGTCTCAAGCCAAGTCAAGAAATCAATTTACCCAGGTATGTGGGGTTATCAATGAAGTGTTTCTTCCACCCTCATGCCATTTCTTCAATCAAATTCATGATCTCCCATTCCCCATGCCCTAAATTCGAAAATCTAGGGGTTAGGTTGGATATTGTTAAATTCCTCTTTGATTCGATTACGGGCTTTACTGTTTTGATTGAATTGATGATTCTATGATTAGGGTTTTATTTTCTTATCAAGACTTTCATGAAATCATGACTCCTAAGTTGCAAGTATGATTTTGGACTTCTAGGGTTAATTCCTTTTCCATGAACTTTTATGATTCTCTTAAGGTCTCCATTCCCTCAAGTCCTAAGATATGTTTTATGATTTTTATGCGTGATTTTTATAAGGACTCCTCATGAATTATAAATCATATAAGCACGTTGATTTTATCAAGTATGCATCACTTTCATGAATATCAAGATTATGTTTATGGCTGACTCACGGGCCTTATTCATGGCTAGTTTACGTATTTCAAGCATGTCCATGTATTTCATAATTTTTAACTAGCCCATGTACTTAAAGTATGTTTCATGATTATGATATGAGCGCTTTATGTTTTGAGAGTAGTATTCAACACCGAGTAGGTTGGGGTTCTAGTGCACCTAGGTCTCAGAACTACATGCCAACATAGCCATGATTGAGTCCTCTACGATAGTGTCTCTCATGCCTGAATGGGCCACCCATAAGTGATAAAACACCTTTTTTATGGTTCTACCCTTGGAAAGGTACGACACCATCCCGACTAGGTATTTACAGGTTAGGCTCCATGTATGCTCACATGGGATATGTCGGTGATAAGAATTTCCTATTATTCCTCATGTTTTTAATTGCTTATTTTCATATATTATGAAATTATATTTTATAGCATATTTGACCCATTGATCAGCTTATGAGTTTTCACATATGATTTGAAAATATTGTACATTACATGATTTTCTATTTCTAAACCTTGGCTTATTATGTTCACCTTATGATGAATATCTCATGAATATGATTACTTTAAGAATATGATGTTCAGCATATTGTCCTTACTTTCATGTTCTATCTTGATTTATGTTCATGTTTCTAGACTATCATTTTACTAGCGTGTTTTAGTTACCTTACATACTCAGTACATTCAAATTACTGACTGCATACTTTATGCTATATCGTTTCATGATATAGATCCAGGTACTCAGACTAATCTCGCAGTTAAAAATGTTTTAAATTTGATCAGCTAGCAGGGGTGAGTCCTCATCTTTTGAGGACTAGAGTTATCTACTTTATTTCAGTCTTTTACCTCAAAAGACAGCAGTTAGTTTTAGACTTTGGAGTTAGCTCAGGACTTTTCCTAGTAGCTCATCGGTTAGTAGAGGCTTTCAAACATAGAGTTAGTTTGTTCTTCTTTATGACTCAGTGTTTAAATTATCAAATTATCTTGTTGTCCGTAAGGTAATATTTTAAATTCAGTTAGCTTCTGCTTAGTTTTCCTTATAACTTATATTGTGCTAGTAATATGTCACACCATGAGTTAACTTGGAACCATTCATGGTTCTAGGTCCCATGTCTCGATCTGAGGTCTGTACTTGGGTCCTAACAGGAAGCCTGTATAACATCAAAAAGGCATGACTCATGTTTCCACAACTAACAAGACAGACAAGAAGACAATTGTAGGGACTACTAGCCTAGAAACAAGAAATATGTCTCTAAGCAATCTTCACGACAATTTGTAGGTCATATCGAACTCTACAATTGCTAACAATAAGTTGTAGCGAGATGTAGATATGGTGGCCTGTTACACATATGGAAAAGAAGGTCACATGATGAGAGACTACCCAAGCAGAGATTAGAGTGATGGGGGTCAGCAGACTAGATCATTAGTAGGGTGACCATTGCCAACATCTTCTTTGAGGCATGGACCCTAAACGTTAGAATGAAAAAGTAGGGACAATATAACGACATCTAGCTTTGGCAGTGGATAGAACCACACATATTCATTAGGAGGCCGATAAGACTTAGATTTATCGCCAGATATTATGACAGGCACATTAAGTGCTTGCTCCCACTTTGTTTATGTTTGTGTAGATCTAGAATCTACGTGCCTATATTACTCCATTGTAGTGGGGAAATTTTGTATAGAACTAGAGTTGCTATAGAGACCATTTGTTGTATTTCTAACCCTAATGGAGAATTTGTAATTACTAGGGAAAATTATCAATGTGGTATGGTAGAGATTGATAGTCGTTCAACCTGTATAGACTTGGTAAAGTTAGAAATGGTTGATTTTTGATGTTATTAGGGACGTAGATTGGTCAGTACCATGTTGTGCTAATGTATAATGTCGAACGAAAGCTATCAGATTCCATCTCCCAGGAGATGAAGTTTGAAAATAGAAAGACGATCTGCCAAAAAGATATAGGCTTATATCTTATCTACGGGCAAGGATGTTGATTGCTAAGTACTGTATTAATCACGTTGCTAGAGTTTAGGATGAAACATATAGAATCATAGACTCTTCAGTTCTTTATGGAGTTTAGTAAATTATAGATGAGTTTTTTGGTATTTTCCTAGAATGGAAAATTTATTTTGCTATTGATATGCTGCCGAGTATGCAACCAATACTAATTCTACTTTATAGAATGGCCCCTATTGAGCTAAAGAAGTTGAAGGGAGTAGTTGAAAGACTTTCTTGATAGAGTCTTCATTAAGCCTAACACTTCGCCATGGGATGTGCTAGTGTTGTTTTTAAGAAAGAAAGATTGACTTGAGGTTACGTGTAATACCCCGAAAGTACCTAAGACTAGACTCGGGAGTTGAAATGGAAACTGGCAGAAAAATCTGAAAATCTACTCAGAATGACTCATTGAACGGATTGTTGGTGTGACCAATGACCTGTGGAAGGTTCCCGTAGTGAGAAGCTGTAGAATCGACTGGGAAATAACGGGCTTCGGGATGACCCATTGGACATTGCAATGAGTCATTGAACGGAGTCATTGTGAGGTGGGTCTTGAATCAGGGAGGAAGTAACGAGTCATTGAATGACCCGTTGTTGGAAACCGTGAGCCGTTGTCAGCATCCTTTGAGAGGAATCCCATGTTAAGGAAGTAGCGATGACGACTGGCAAAAACAAGTCATTGGAGCTTGTAACAGCTCATCCTTTACGGTCGTGGTAGGGGATCTGAGACCTGAATAGGGGATGAGACAACGAGGGGTAGTAACAGACCGTGAGAGCTAGCAATGGTCCGTTGTGTCGACTGTTGCCACTAGCAAAGCAGTTCTTCCAGGAAATTCATTAAGGGTATTTTTTTTATTCCTAAGCTCTAGGGTCCTAAACTACGTCATTTTAATCTTGAAATAGTGTGTTTTAAGAAGGGTTAAGTCATTCTAAGCCTATCCTAATTTATGCATGCAAGCTTAGGGGTTGGAGAGGTGATCAAGTCTAGTTTTCTTCAAAGTTCTTCCTTAATTTCTTTGGGCAATCAAGAAAGTGGTAAAACTCAGATCTCTTCAGGTATATAAGGCTATGAATGGGTGTAATTGTCCACACCCATGCCCAATTCCCTTTCAATTCATGATGTTATAATTGATGATTCCATGGGGTTTTTACCCAATGCATGAATTTCTAAGTTTTAATCATTGGTATGATCTAAGCATGTTTTAAATGATGAATTATGATTAATGGGAATATTTTACAATATTTTAAATTAAAACTATGATGCCCATCCATGCATGTTCATGAAAGTTGAGATCCATGAGATATGCATACAAGTATGATGAGATGTTTATGAAGAAAGTATGATTTCAAATACCCATGTTTATGTTCATATTTTCAAATTAAATCAAGTTGATATTGGGCAAGCTCATATGATCAAGTATGTTTTATAATTTCATGAATTAGCTTACCACATGGTTTTGGAGTCAAGACTCCAATTATTTTTAGTTTTTGGTATGGTTTGATCCAAGACTCCTCATGTTACGATTTCATATTATGCAAGTATGTTATTATTCAACTTCATCATTACACGATGGCCGGCTTCAATGAAAAACAATGGAGAGCATATGCATGTTTTGGGAGCAGTGTCTAGTACCGAGTAGGCTAAGGGTCAGTCAACCCTGTGCCTCAGAACTACGCACCAACATAGGTTTACTTATGTACTTTGGGACCTCCCTTAGAGCTTTGCCTACCCCCAAGAGGCCTTGAGCTTGATATCAATATCATGGTAGCCTCCTTAGCTCTAAAAAAGCTTTGGACGGCTTTGCCCGCTTAAGTGTAATAGTCGGGACCATGTAAGCTCTATTGTGGTAATGTCGGTTATATGATGAGTCTCCCATTGTTCCTCATGATTTCAGTTATGCATGTACGTTAGTTAGGATCTTATGTTTTCAACAGATTTGACCCAATGTTCTGTTTTACTTACGATTATTAGTTTCAGATTTGGGTCATTCGATTTAGTTATGATGTTCAGTTATGTTTAGATCATTATTTCAGAAAACAGCATGCAAGCCCTACTCTCAGAATCTTATCTTGATTATGTTTTATTATATGCATGACTTATGATTTTACTTACTTAGCGATTTTACTTACCTTGCATACTTGGTACATTCAATGTACTGACTGCATACTCTATATTGTATCATTTTATGATACTGGCTTCGATATCCAGGCTCAGTCCCGCCACTAGTAAGATTCTCAGATTTAGCTTTCCTCAGTCTTAGTTGGTGAGTCCTTATCTTGCGCGGGCCCTTCTTATCTGTTGTATTTAGTCTTTTCAGTTTTCAGACTATAGTGAATTAGTTGGGGTCTTGTCCCATAAACTCGTCAGTGATAGAGGCTTTTTCGGACATAGTTGTATTCAACTTTAGACTTGTGCATGTAATCAGATGTTATGTTTGTTTAGAATTCCGCTATGCTATTTATAATGATCTTCCTCTTATCTATGATTGAGTTATATGTATGTTCATGCCATGGATCGACTTGGAGCCTCTCGGGGTTTCTTTTCCCATGTATCGATCCGGGCCTATGTTCGGGTCGTGACAAACTTGGTATCAGAGCCTTAGGTTTTAAAGTGTCCTAGGGTGTCCGAAAGCCGCATTACGAAGAGTCTTTTTAATGGGTGTGAAGTGCACCACACTTATGACGAAGAGGCTATGAGACATTTAGGAAATGTTCCCTTCTTTCATGATCTATATCGTGCAGTGAAATGTCTCTCTATCCTTCTAACTCGTGTTATATGCATTTGTAGAATCATGCCTCCCCGTAAAGTTAACGAAAGGAGAAATGGAAATGGAAATAGCTACGAGGGTGGCAATGGAGATGGTTATTAGCAGGCCCCACCAGTCCATGAGGAGCATGTACCCAAGCCGGTTTCCCACTCTAAGTTCAAGGCAGTCATTCAGATGTTAGCCCAGGCCTTAATAACCTAGGTCAATCAACAGACGGTAGCGTATGTCCCTCAGAATGGGAATGCAGCGGCGGCGAGAGTTAAAGACTTTCTAAGGATGAAGCTTCCCGAGTTCCTTGGGTTGAAGGTGGACGAGGATCCACATGAGTTCATTAAAGAGATTTTAAAGATCACCCAAATTTTGGGGGTGACTGGGGAGAAGTGCGTCGATTTAGCCTTGTATCAGTTGAATGGGTTTGCGCATATTTGGTTCAAATAGTGGAAGAATAGTAGGGCAGTCGGAGCAGGCCCTATCAGTTGGGATGAGTTTCACGCCACTTTTCTAGATCGATTCTTCCCTCGGGAGATGAGGGAGATCAAAGAGGCCGAGTGTATATTAAGAAAGAAAAAATGACGGTTCAGGAATATGTCGTGGAGTTTACTCATCTTTCCAAGTAAGTGCTTGAGATGATGGAGGATTAGAGAGCCCGTGTGAGCATGTTTGTACACGGGATAGAAGACTACTTGGTCAAGGATTGTCGGACCGTGATGCATCTTCAGGATATTGACTTTGCTCGAATAGTCCTGTACGCCCAGCAGATGGATGCAATGAAGATGAGTGAGCAAGAGAGAGAGGCCAAGAGGGCCAGGACTCATAGGTTCGAATTCTCCTAGTAGCGACCTAGTGGGCACCGTTAGCAGTCCCACCAGAGATCTTCAGCCCCAGCTCCTTCGGCTATGAGTGTACCATCCAGGTCTAGGCGTGATCAGAGGGGATGAGCATCAGGCTCGAAAGGTCAGAGTAGCAGACCTGCAGAGACCAGCCCTCCAGAGTGTAGCAGATGTGTCCAGAGACACACATGCAAGTTTTTGGAGGGTACAGGTGCTTGCTTCGGGTGGGGGAAGCCCGGACACATGCTTAGGGATTATCCAGCAGCCAGATAGGGTCATGACAGGGGTTGAGGCCCAACTTCTAGTTCAGAAGCTCCAATAGCACGCCCAGCTCAGTAGGGGGCATCTACTAGTATAGGTGGCAGACAACACCAAAACAGATTCTATGCCTTAGCGTCCCGCCAAGAGCATGAGGTCTCCCCGGATGTAGTCACTAGTATGTTACGAGTATTCCATCTTGATGTATATGCAATATTATATCTAGGGGATACTTTATCATTTGTGATGCCCTATGTTGCTAGTAGTTTTGGATTCAGTCCCGAAATTTTATCAGAACCCTTCTCAGTCTCTACTCTAATTGGTGATTCAGTTATAGCTAGACGGGTGTATAGAAATTTCCCTGTCACAGTCCCTCAGAAAGTCACCTTAGTCGATTTAGTAGAGTTAGCCACGACCAATTTTTATGTTATTCTCGGCATGGATTGGTTGTTTGCATGCTATGCCTCAGTCAATTGTAGAACCCGTACAGTAGAGTTCAGATTATCGGGTGAGCCAGTCTTAGAGTGAAAGGGTAGTTCAGTTGTACCTGTAGGTCATTTCATTTCCTGCCTTAAGGCCAGAAAGATGATCTCCAAGGCTTGCGTGTATCATCTAGTTAGGGTTAAGAATGCTATGTCTTATACCCTGACTATCCAATCAGTTCCAGTAGTATATGAGTATCAAAAAGTCTTCCCAGATGATCTACCGGGAATTCCTCCTGAGCGGGAGATCGATTTTGGTATTGACATTCTTCCTGATATGCAGCCTATATCTATTCCTCCTTATAGAATGGCCCCAGCCGAGCTAAAGGAGTTGAAGGAGCAGTTGAAGGACCTTTTAGACAAGGGATTCATCTGACCGAGTAAATCCCCATGGGGTGCACCAGTTCTCTTTGTCCGAAAGAAAGATGGTTCTCTTCGTATGTGCATTGATTATCAACAATTAAACAAGGTCACCATCAAGAATAAGTATCCTCTTCCTGGGATTGATGATTTCTTTGACCAACTTCAGGGTGCTAAGTGCTTTTCGAAGATAGATCTCAGATCCAGCTACCATTAGCTCAGGGTTAAGGAGAGTGAAATCTCAAAGACAACCTTCAAGATCTGATATGGTCATTACGAGTTTGTAGTTATGTCTTTTGGACTAACAAATGCTCCTGCAGCTTTTATGTATTTGAATAACAGGGTGTTCAAGTCGTACTTGGATATGTTCGTGATTTTGTTCATAGATGACATCCTCTCGGAGCGAGGAGGAGCATGCCGCTCATTTGAGGATGGTGTTACACACTCTTAAGGACCGTCAGTTCTATGCTAAATTTAGTAAATGTGAGTTTTGATTGAACTCAATGGCATTTATGGGTCATGTTTTGTCGAGTGGGGGTATACAGGTGGACTCTCAAAAGATAGAAGCTGTGAAAAATTGGCCTAGACCAGTGAATCCTTCGGATATCAAGAGTTTCTTGGGTTTATCAGGGTATTACCGGAGATTCGTTGAGGGTTTTTCATCTATTGCAGTTCCATTAACCAAATTGACCCAAAAGAAAGTGAAGTTTTAATGGTCGGAGCTTGTGGGAGGGGCTTCAAGGAGCTAAAGACTCTACTCACCTCAGCACCAATGTTAACCCTACTTGAGGGTACCAATGGGTTTTTGGTATATTTTGATGCTTCAAGGATCAGCCTTGGTTATGTAATGATGCAGCATGGTAAGGTTTTAGCATATTCTTTCAGACAGTTGAAGGTCCATGAAAAGAATTACCCGACTCATGATCTCGAATTGGTGGCAGTAGTATTTTCCTTGAAGATTTGGAGACTGTTCGTACGGGGTCCATGTGGATGTGTTTATGGACCACAAGATCCTACAATACGTGTTTACCCAAAAGGATTTGAATCTCCATCAAAGAAGGTGGTTGGAGCTACTCAAGGATTATGATATGAGTGTCCTTTACCATTAGAGCAAGGCTAATGTGGTACCGGATGCACTTAGTAGGCTTTCTATGGAGAGTGTGTCCTATGTAGATCAGGGGAGGAAGGAAATGGTGAAGGATGTGCATCAGCTTGCACGGTTGGGAGTTCATTTGGTTGACTCGACCGATGGTGGTGTTATTATTCAGAATGGATCAGAATCATCCTTGGTTACTGATGTAAAATCTAGACAAGACAAGGACCTTTTTTTGGTATAGTTAAATGAAGTTGTTCAGAATCATAAGGTAGAGGTCTTCTCCAAAGGGGGAGATGGTGTTCTTCGATATCAGGGTCGTTTGTGTGTACCGGATGTTGATAATTTGAGAGATCGAATGTTACACGAGGCTCATGGTTCCAGATACTTTATACATCCAGGTGCCACCAAGATGTACCATGATCTACGAGAAGTCTATTGGTGGAATGGCATGAAGAAGGACATTGCAGAATTTGTGGCGAAGTGCCCGAATTGTCAGCAAGTGAAGGTTGAGCACCAGAGACCAGAAGGTGTACTTCAAGGCATTAGTATCCCTACTTGGATGTGGGAGGAGATTAATATGGACTTCATCACAGGGTTGCCTCGCACTCATCGACATTATGAATCCATTTGGGTGATCATGGACAGGTTGACCAAAGGCGCTCATTTTCTATCGGTCAAAACCACCGATTCAGTGAAGGATTATGCTAAATTATACATTCGAGAGTTATTTCAGTTGCATGGAGTTCCCTTTTCCATCATATCAAACGGAGTTACTCAATTCACCTCCTAGTTTTGGGGATTGTTTCAAAAGGGACTTGGTACTAAGGTCAAGCTTAGAACAACATTTCACCTGCAAACCGATGGTCAGGTGGAGGGGACTATTTAGAATCTCGAGGACATGTTGAGAGCGTGTGTGATTGATTTCAAGGGTAGTTGGGATTACCATTTGCCTCTCATTGAGTTTGCATATAACAATAGCTACCATTCCAACATTTAGATGGCTCCATTTGAGGATCTCTATAGGCAGAGATGTAGATCGCCTATTGGTTGGTTTGAAGTAGGTGAAGCTACAATGATAGGACCGGATTCAGTCCATGAGGCCACGGGGAAGGTTCAACTCATAAGGGACAGGTTGAAAACAACTCAAAGTCACCAAAAGTCCTATACGAAATGAGAAGTAGAGAAATTGAGTTTGAATGTGACGATTGGGTGTTTCTAAAGGTGTCTCCCATGAAGGGAGTGATGAGGTTCAAAAAAAAGGAAAACTTAGTCCCCATTATGTTTTCCTGTACCGGATTGTGAAACGGGTCGGCAAAGTAGCATATGAATTAGAGTTGCCCTCAGAATTAGCTTTGGTCCATCCAGTTTTCCATGTATTGCTCCTAAATAAGTGTTTGGGTGGTGGGTAGTGTCGGTATGAATGGAAGCCTTAGTTATGAAGAGGCTCCGGTTGAGATACTAAATCGTCAGGTACGTAAGCTAAGAAATAAAGAAGTAGCTTCAGTTAAGGTTTTATGGAGGAATCAGCATGTTGAGGGAGATACTTGGGAAGCCGAAGCAGATATGATGGCTAAATACCCACATCTATTCCCTTCAGCTGAGTTCCAGCATGAGGTATCAATTTCCTCAGCACTCTATTCAATTTCATGTTCAGCTCTTGTATCCTAGTTTCTTTCATGTAAATGGATGTATGTGTGATTCAGGAATTCAGTGCAGTCATGTAGTTCTATTCGGAGTCCGTCACTCCGTCAATTTTTAGCATATATGTTCCGTATTTGAGTATGATGATTGCATTTCTCTTCTTTTCTGTATGATTTTCTCACATTCGATGATGAATGTTCCCAAGGGGAGATATTGTAATGCCACGGAAGTGCTTAAGACTAGACTCGAGAGTTGAAATGAAAACTAGCAGAAAAATCTAAAAATCTACTCAGAACAACTCGTTGAAAGGATCGTTGTGTGACCAACGACCCATGGAAGGTTCCCGTGCTGAGAAGCTACAGAATCGGCTAGGAAATAACGGGCCTAAGGAGGACCCATTGGACGTTGCAATGATTCGTTGAATGGAGTCGTTGTAAGGTGGGTCTTGAATCAGGTAGGAAGTAACGAGTCGTGGAAAGACTCATCCTGTCCGGTCATGGTAGGGGATTTGAGACCTGAATAGGGGATGAGACGATGAGGGGTAGTAACGGACAATGGGAGATGGCAACGGTCCGTTGTGTCAACTGTTGCCACTGGCAGAGCAGTTTTTTTAGGAAATTCATTAAGGGTATTTTCGCCATTCCTAAGCCCTAGGGTACTAAACTACATCATTTTTAGCTTGAAATAATGTGTTTTAAGAAGGATTAAGTCATTCTAAGCATATGCTAATTCATGCATGCAAGCTTAGGGGTTGGAGAGGTGATCAAGTCTAGTTTTCTTCAAAATTCTTCCTCAATTCTCTTTGGGCAATCAAGGAAGTGGTAAAAGTAAGATCTCTTCAGGTATGTAAGGATATGAATGGGTGCAATTGTCCACACCTATTCCCAATTCCTTCCCAATTTATGATGTTCTAGTTGATGATTCCATGGGGTTTTACCTAATGCATGAATTCTTAAGTTTTAATCATGGGTATGATCTAAGCATGTTTTAAATGATTAATTATGATTAATGGGCAGATTTTACAATGTTTTAAATTATAAATTATGTTTTCATGTTTTCTAAACTATGATGCCCATCCATGAATGTTCATGAAAGTTGAGATTCATGAGATATGTGTACAAGTACGATGAGATGTTTATGAAGAAAGTATGATTTTGAATTACCCATGTTTATGTTCATGTTGTCAAAGTAAATCAAGTTGATTCAAGCATGCTTAAGTATTGGGCAAGCCTATATGATCAAGTATGTCTTATGATTTCATGAATTAGCTTACCATATAGTTTTGGAGTCAAGACTCCCATTATTTTCAGCTTGTGGTATAGTTTGAGCCAAGGCTCCTCATGTTATGATTTCAGATTATGCATGTATGTTATTATTCATCTTCATCATTAGACGATGGTGAGCTTCGTTAAGAAATGATGGAGAGCAGATGCATGTTTTTAGAAGTAGTGTCTAGTACCGAGTAGGCTAAGGGTTAGTCAACCTTATGCCTCAGAACTACAGGCCAACGTAGGTTTACTTATGTATTTTGGGACCTCCCTTGGATCATCCCCTGCTCCCAAGGGGCCTTGAACATGATATCGATATCATGGTAGTGTCCTTAGCCCTAACAAAGCTTTGGACGGCTCTGCCCACTTGAGTGTAATAGTCGGGACCACGTAAGCTCTATCGTGGTATTGTCGGTTATATGATGAGTCTCCTATTGTTCCTCATGATTTCAGTTATGCATCTACATCAGTCATGATATTATGTTTTCAGCAGATTTGGCCCAATGTTCAGTTTTACTTATGATTATCAGTTTTCAGCTTTGGGTCATTCGAATCAGTTATGATGTTCAGTTATGTTCAGTCATGATTTTAGAAAACAGCATGCAAGCCCTACTCTTAGAATCTTATCTTGTTAAGTTTTATTATATGCATGACTTATGGTTTTAATTACTTAGCGGTTTTACTTATCTTGCATACTCGGTACATTCCACGTATTGACCGCATACTGTATTCTGTATCGTTTTATGGTACAGGCTCCGATATCCAGGATCAGTCCCGCTGCTAGTTAGATTCCCGCAGTTAGCTTTCCTCAGCCTCAGTTTGTGAGTCCTCATCTTGCGAGGGCCCTTCTTATCCATTGTATTTAGTCTTTTCAATTTTCAGACTATAGTGAGTTAGTTGGGGTCTTGTCCCATCAACTCGTCAGTGATAGAGGCTTTTTCGGACATAGTTGTATTCAGCTTTAGGCTTGTGCATGTAATCAGATGTTATATTTGTTTAGACTTTGGCTATGCTATTTATGATGATCTTTTGCTTATTTATAATTGAGTTAGATGTATGTTCATGCCATGGGTCGACTTGAAGCCTCTCGGGGTTTCTTGTCCCATGTCTTGATCCGGGCCTATGTTCGGGTCGTGACATTAGGATATCTTTAGGTATGAGTTTGGGAGAAAGATATTCCAAAAGAAAGCTTTTAAAACCAAATATGGTCATTTTGAGTTCTTAGTAATGTTTTTTCAAATTGAGAAATTCTCGAGAAGTATTTATAAACCTGATGAGTAGTATATTTGAGCCACTCTTGGATCTATTTGTGATAGTATTTATTAATGATATTTTTGTAGAAATGAAGTTCTCTGAATTTGAGTTCCAATTGAACTCTATAGCTTTGTTGGGTCATATTATGTCAAATGTAGGCAACTAGGTTGCGTCACAAAAAAAAAGGGTCCATGAAGACTTGGCCTAGAACCATAACTCCAGCAGAAGCTTATAGTTTTCTAAGGTTAGTTGAGTATTGCTATTGATTTGTGGTAGGATTTTCTTCATTATCTGCACCGTTGATAAAGCTAACCTAGAAATAAGCTAAGTTTCTATAAGTCGAGGCTTATGAGTAGAGTTTTCAGGAGCTGAGAGATAAGCTAACAGTTGCATTAGTTCTAGCTTTACCAGAAGGCTTAGAGGGATATATCATAAATTGTGATGCTTCGAACATTAGGTTAGGGTGTTTTCTAATGCAGCACAACAAGATGATTGCCTATGCTTCCAGATAGTTGAAGAAATACGAAAAAAATTACCCAACCCATGATTTATAGTTAGTTGCAATGCTATACACATTAATAATCTGGAGACATTATTAAGAGTGTCTAGTAAATATATTTAAGTAAAAGGAGTGGAACTTGCGACAACGTCACTGGCTTGAGTTGCTAAAAGACTAGGATGAAGATATTTTACACCATCTAGGGAAGGCTAATGTTGTAGGCGATACACTTAGTCGTAGATCCATGGGCAGCTTGTCATATTTGAGCCTAGAAAAGAGAATGTTGGCTCGAGAGGTACACTACTTGGTTAGTTTTAGAGTCTGGTTGATGGACTAAGATAATGGTGGGGTCACAATTTAGAACATTTCAATGTCATCTGTAGTAGTGGAGGTGAAAGAGCAACAATATGAGGATCCCAGCCTGGTATAGCTCGTAGGCAAGGCTTAAAAGGAAGGCTATTGGCCGTTGAGATAGCAGGACACAGAGTTTTGAGATTCAGAGGTCGACTCTGTGTTCCAGAAATTACAGAGCTTCGCTAACAGATCATGGAACAAGTACATTATTTCCACTATTCTCTTCACCCGATTTCAAAAAATGTACCATTATATGGAGAAAATCTATTAGTTCATGGGATGAAGAAAGATATTGTCGAGTTTGTAGCATAGTATCCTAGTTGTAAGAACTTAACATCATAAGCCTAGAAGGATAACTCAGGAGATAGTCGTGCTTATGTGGAAATCGGAGGCAATCAACATGGATTTTGTTATAGGTTACCCCATACCAAGTATAACTTTGACTCTATCTGGGTCACTATTATTGGGCTGACGAAATCAATCCATTTTTTGCTAGTCAGGACTACATTTATTACTGAAGATTATGCTGATTTATATATCAGCTGGATAGTCAGACTCCATGATATCCTAGTGTTTATTATTTCTAACAAAGGATCCCAATTAACAGATAATTTCTGGAAATCGTCCTAGAAAAGTTTTCGAACACAGCTTAATCTTAGTACAGTCTTTTATCCACAAAAAATCAATCAGGCTGAGCACATGATTTAGAAGCTTGAGGTCATGTTACGCATGTGCTAGACTTTAAAGGATATTTGGATGATCATGTGTCTCTTATTGAGTTTGCATATAAAAAGTTATCATCTTAGCATTAAAATGGTGCCTGCGAGACTTTGTATGGAAAAAATATAGATCCCTCATTGGATGGTTCTATGTATCAATGATATGAAAGTGCATAGGAGACCCTTATCAGGTTTTCCCAGTTAAGAATTTTCATATTACATAGGAGTTGTCCTACAAGGAAACTCTAATTGTTAGATTAGATCGACAAATCTGTAGATAAGCTCAAAGATGTGGCTTATGTCAAAATCCTGTGGAGAAACAGGAATATAGAAGAAATAACCTGGGAAGCTAAGGATGACATAAGATCTAGATGTTGTCACTTGTTTCAGACCCCAGTGTGATAGCATATCAGCTCAGATTACTATAGTTGAGGTGAGATGCATATTCGAGCTATAGGTTATTCCTCATTGTTGTTTTTATTCTTTGCTCGAGTATTTCTCATTGAGCTATGTTGTTTAGTTATTTGTATCATCCTATGAGACACTTAGGTTTGAATTTTTTTTCCAATTCGGTTTTCTGGATAGTCCATATTATAGAGGAGACTCTACTAAAATATTTTTGGCAATGCCTTAAAGGCTAACACTCATAATTTTGAGGTATATTCAAGGATGAATATTCCTATGGGGAACAATGAAAGACACCGCAAGTGGGTGCCAATGGGCCTAGTGAGAAGATTTATTTTACGGGCTAAATTGTTTATTTTTATAATGCTTGAAAGTGAAATAATATGAAATAAAGTTGCCCAAGCAAAATTGGCCGCGGGTGTCGAGCGACAGAACATTGGTAGGAGAGTCCCACGTGCTCTAGCACTCATGAAGGCAGGTAATGTGCACGGATAGTCACATAGAAAGGAACAAGTGCAAGTGCACTACCACAATTATGACCCTCATCACGCGGATCATCGCACCAGGCGCTACCAACAATGGGTTAGCCCGCCTATTTAAGTGTTTTTTCTCCCAAGATTCTTTTTAAAACCATTATTTCTTCAAATTTCAGAGCTATTAAGGGTTTCTTTCATGGGAAAGAGGAGGCCTCCAATAATCATGGCTAGTAATTTTGAAGCAGTTTCCAGTGAATAAGAGGTCAAGATGGATTTTGAAGATCTAAAGGTGATTTGCCATTCAACCAATCCAAAAATACTACAAGATGCTGAAATTAAAGAAATGACACTAGAGTTGCAACAAAAATTCCATTAAATCATTTTTGAGGACTGTAGTACATTTGAGGGTGATGATGTCAGGAATGGAGAAATTTTGAAAATGGAGTGATCTAGACAACATTCTAATCATCTTTCAACATTATGCTTGGTTGAATGGGTGACAAATGAGACAACCTAGTCTACAGAGGATTATGGAGAGGAGGATCAAAGTTATTTCATTTTGAAGTTTGTAATGAAAAGAAGTTAAAATGACATTCCTCATCTAAAGGCCAAAAATTGCAAAATACAATACTCGAAAATGGTCTCCTTGTACTATGTGGTAGTATTCAGGTCATGTCGTGACATTAAATCAAGATTTTCTTGGGAAGAAACCCAAGTATTTCAGCTAGAACAGAGTACTTTCTATAATTTTCACTAAAAATCCCCCTCTATCAGCTAAGAGACTATTCTTTTGCTGAAAGAAGAAAAGATGATTTGATGTAAGCTTTTGTTCTCTCTTTAAATTCATTATTTCTATCTTCCTCCCTGCTTTCTCAGTACAAAAAGTACTTCTTTTTCTATTTATACCCTGAAAAGTAGGGTACTTTTCATCTCCTTTTGCAATGATGGATGATTGTACCCTTATAGCTCTGTTCTGGAACCGGTGGAGGCATCGGGGGTCCGTCGATTGAATCCGTGAATTGTCGGATGTCGTTTCTACATTTCCCTTAAATTCCAGTGAGCATCGGCAGTCACCCAACATTTCGCTGATCCGAATCCGTGAATTGGCAGGTCTTCGGGCTATTTTATAGAACTCCTAAGCATCATTCGGTGACTGGACCAGTGACACATTGCTGACAATTTGCAAATTTACGGTGGCATTACTCCTCTGAGGCAGTGAGATTCAGACCTTGGCCAGCGTTTTGCCGATTTACATCTGTGACTCGCTGATTGAGCCTCACCTCTCTCTTTTTGCTTCATTTTTGCTCTCTTCTTCACTTTTAGCCATCTGCACACAATGAAAGAAAAAAGGGCATAAAATCCAAATAATCAACTCGAGAACTAAACAGAAACTCAAGTTTTAGAGCCTAATGAGTTGCTAAATTACCAACTCATCAAATCACCAAACTTAAATTATTGCTTGTCCTCAAGTAATGTAATACTGAATTATTGAGGAATGTACCACCTCTCTTCACAATTAGACCTCACCGATCACCTAGACTATGACAACCCAAAAATACTCACCACGCTCACCGAAAAAGAGAAAAAAATACCCTAAAAGACCAAAACAATGAAGATGCTTTAAGCAGGCAACCACTTTCTATCAAGAAAATTTTATGAAAGGAATTATTTATCAATTCAAGGGCATTGCTCAACCAAGTAATACACAACTGAAAATTCAAAGCTTGCCTTAGAGTTTACACTCCTTTCCCCATGTCCATCTTAACTCTAAATGCTCTTGCATCCCCAAAATGAAATGATGCCACTTACCACAATAAGGATCCCTATTCTTTTGGTCATGTAATCATTTGAATGCACACAAGGGATTAATTGGAAGAGACACTCACTCTCACTCTCCCAAAAGATATCTTCATGCATACACTTGACCAATAGGCTTTCCCTTCATGTAATTCGCCACTTATGTAAAGTAGTTGCACCTAGAATCATTTAGGACTTGCGGGTTATGATGTAGGCTCGAGGTGAGGATAGGATAAAAAATTGGCTATAGTGACTAGATCCTCCTAATACTTTTTGTGAACATACCCTACATCAATTCCACTCACTTAACCCTTTTTTTACTTTTTTCCTTTTTGATGACTTTCATTTATTTGACACTTCCCCTTATAACCCCTTTTTCTTTTGTTGTCCCACTTAGCCTTATTACATCAAGAGGCAACCCCAATTCCCACAAAATGTCTTTTTCTTCTTTTGATTTATCCTTTGGTGCACTTCGACCAAAGGTGGTGTTCCCTTCACATTATAATTCTTATTGTCCCTCTTTGTTTGGCAAACCCCCAAACTTAGGCTTTTGCCTCATTTTTCACAAATGTTTTTATCACTCTCTCTTTCTTAGGCCTTAAGCCTCATTTTATTACTTATCTTATAACTAGCATCTAGGGAGAATGGGTGCCAAAAAGAGGTAGTAAGAATGGTCTTAAGGCTTGTAATGTGGTTCCCAAAGAAAGGGTTTAAGGCTCAACATTGTCTAACAAGGATCAATGATCATGGTGGGCATATGGGTGAAGTGACTAGACAAAGGAAGGCCTAAACTCATGTTCTTGATGCAACTACCTCTAGGATTTTTCCTTGAATCACATTTGGGGAAAGTTCTATACAAGATGTAATGCATGAGATTCATAAGAAATGTCCTCACTACACAAGGAATCACTCTTAAAGGGTCTACAAGAGTCATTCTCACCACAGAACACAAAATTAGGGCATCAAAGCAAGCAAACATCATAAGTCAAACAAGGAATATACAATGTATGACAAAGAATGTTATGCTATGGTGTCCACACTTGCTCATTATCTTAATTCTCATGCCCTTGTTTTTGCAATTCCATTTCAACAACAAAAATTTAGGTGGTGCCTCTTAAAACAACTTCACAAAAGACTCAAAGAAACATGACATTTTCTCTTAAGAATGTCGCCACTCAATCCATTATCGGGAAATACCAACCCGGTTCGACAACAAAAAATAACACAAATAAAAGAATGCTCCTTGGGAAAGAACCGTGATCAAAGAAAACCCCCGGAGTTTTAATTTCTACACTACTATTTAAAATGGCCAAACAAGAACAAAACTTTGGGGTCATATCATTCAAGACTTTCAATATTTCGCAATTCAAACCAAAGACCCCATTTGGTCACTAAGCACCAATCACACAAAGAAAGAAAAAACAAATCATTCATTCATTAATTTAGAAAAATAGGGCACGCCCGACAAGGGCAATCATTGACCAACAACAACCCGACAAAATTTGGCCTACTCAAAGTCACATAAAAAAATATCAGAATCTCAAAAAAAACAATCCTCCCCCCATCAATTGTGCTCATACCTCCCCCACTCTAAAGCATACATTGTCCCTAATGTAAATATGCATAAGGGAAAGGGATAAGGAACACCCTGAGTGGGTTACTCCTCTTCGTCGTCAACCTTTGCCGCACCACTATCACCTCCGTAGCATCACCGAGCCCAGCAAAATCATCTCCCAGCCCTTCAAAAAAGTCATCAATTAGCCCTCGAGATGAGGATGGAGCATCCATTGCAGCATCTAAGGTTCTTATGTCGGGCACTTCGACCAAAGTCCGACTCTTCCACTCATGCACTTTAGTTCAAAGAGAAGTGACTGCCACTTCTACTGCATCCACCCTCTTGTATAAAGTGGAGACATTCTCCTATAGTGATTTGAGCTCCTTATTGATTGTTTTAGCAATGAGTGCTGGGAGACTCTTAGCCAAACGCTAAAGTTGGCTTTCATGCGAGTTTTTCATCTCCACAAGTCGGTGGAGACCACTTGGTTGAGAAGATTGTGGAGGGGGAGAAACTCTTTGCTAAGGCATGTCACTCGACGCTTGGCCCGACATATTAGGCTGGGGAACATTGGATTCTGAGGCGATTGGTGATTGGGTTGACCCTTGGGAGGGGGATTCTTCTTGAACTCCAAAGGCTTGTTGGCGTCTCCTCTTTACTGTTGGTGCCTCAGCATCTCTTTTCCACTCGATACCAATTACACTCGAAGCAACGGGAGTTTTATCTGGGAATAGAGGCACCCCAACTGCTTAGAAAAGCTGGGAAATTAAAATGGCATAAGGCATTGAAGTACTGGACTACCTGGCCTTCCTTTTCATCTATTGAGCGATAATTTCCTCGAAGTTGATGGGGACACCCGTCATTATGCAAGCAATAAGAATGGCAGTTTCAAGGCTGACCCTCTGTTCATTTTTAGAGGGGATGATCCGAGCACAAACAAAATCGAGTCACAGCTTGGCCTGGAACTTTAAGTCTTGGCGAGAGATTTCACTACCCATAGAGGCCCACAAAGGATTGCCAACAGCTATAATGCGGCCTACCCACGCGACCTAGTCCTTCATATCTACCACCCTAGCCATATACTCTGTAGAAGAGTCAATTTCATCCTCCAAGAACAAATAATTAATGGTCGTCGGGGTTATATCCACCTCCACTCCCCGGATCATCACAGATGGCAAGCAGGGGAAATCATCTACCCTGCCTCTATGTTGCATACTTTCTTAGAGGGCTTGATAAGAGGTGTAGAACTCTGTGACCAAGTTTGGGTAATATGGCGGAAGAGGGTTGGCAAATGCATTCCATTGCCTGTGAGTGAACTGCTGATGATGTTGGGGAAATCAACCCTCAATCCTGTCAAATCAAACCGCTTCTCCACGGTTATGGAGCGACTTTGGCAAATGACGTAGTGCTCTTTCATGTTTGGTACATAGAGGATGAGTTCTTCTTTGGTGTTTTTCCTTGGTTGAATGTCCCTAGCTTTGCCCTTGGCCTTGCTAGTTGAAGAAGTAGGGGCCTTTCCTTTGCCGGTGTTTCTTGTGGAAGACATGATTTGTTTTTTCTGCAAGAGGTATGTTAGCAACAAGAAATAGAAGTAGAAATTAAAGGAAAAGAAAACTAGTCTAAAGGAGAACTAAGAAACAAAGGAAAGTAGTCATTCAAAGATCCAATGGTACCGGCGGAAGACCGACAGTTCGCAAAAGACACTTCGCGTGCCGCCGAATGACTGTCGATGCCTAATAGAACACTAGGCAACTATGAAATTTTTGGCGGTTCAGCCGGCATCTCACCGGTCTAGGTTCACGAACCGTCGATGGATCATGGAATCCACTCAATGTCCAGGGCCAATTTCAAGGTAGAACGGTGCTCCATCGACGTTTCGTCGAATCTGGCCGACGAATTGTCGGCCACTTCCGTCTCCAATTTTTCAACTCATTATTATTAGGCACCCATTAATACACCTTCACATCAAACATACTACCAGCAATGCTACTCCATTCACACATATATTTATGACATCTAGCCCTTAAGATTGGTGTCACCCGGTCTATCATCGGGCAAAACGTCGTGCTTTAAGCAAATGGGTTTCTCAGACTTCAGCCTATTCATAGATTCACCACAAAAGCACATATCCATTCCATTTAACAATAATAACACATTCAAGAGTTCAACAAGGAAGGAAAATGGAATATTACTCCTATAGAACCGCGTACCAATTATAAAATTAAAGCAGGAGCAAGAGAATTATTACCAAATTGGAAGACTACTTGCACACTTTGCTACATCAAAAAGGAAAATAAATCAAACTTTCAATGGCACCTTCAGATGAGTATAGTGTAGAGAGTATGAATGAAGTGATTGTGTTAGTGAAATATGGAGGGGCTTTTATAGGGGAAGAGTGGGAATGTGATAGGTTGAGGGGGAAGGTGGAGAGTTTAATGTGGGTGTGTTGGTGGGACGTTGGAAGGTGGAAAGGTGGGGAAGTGGAGAGGTTGAAAATGGAGGAATGTGGGAAATTGAGAAGGTGGGTAATGGAAAGACAAAAATGGAAGGAAAAGTGTTGAAAAAGGGAAAGCTATGGAATATTTGCAAAATAGGGCGGCTAGGTAGGTATTTGGGATTTTTTTAGGCCAATCTTTTCAAATTCCATTTTATACTCACTACGCCCTCAACCGGTGATATACCGGCGATTCGCCGCTATGATTTATGTTACCATGTATTGTGCCTAGTGATTTGCATCCTATCGGCGATACACTGGTGGTTCGCGAATTGCCTCTGCGTTCCGCTGGTTACCCACCGAGTCTGTGTCCGAGCTTCAGGTTTTCTACTTCTTACTGGTGATACACCGGCGGCCCACGAATCTGATTCAGTGGTTCACCAATGTCCCGCCGGTTCTTCATTTCATGATTTGTTCCTCCCTTTGCTCCTTATTTCTCAGCTCCTACACAAACAAAAACAACAAAAACCTCAATTAACTCACTAAACACTTGGGTTGCCTCCCAAAAAGCGCCTTATTTAATGTCGTGGCATGACGTAGTCCTTTTCCAATTCCTCATTTCTAACGGATTATCATTTGACTCCATCTCCCTAAGCTCCATTCCCTTATCCTCTTCTTCATTTTGTAATACTCCAACCACCTTGCATTCGGGTGGAGTTTCAGCTGATGGACACACTTTAAAGGTAACTTCTTCACCGCCAACCAAAAATTTTAACTCTCCAAGCTCCACATCTACCACAGCTTCCCCCATAGCCAACAATGGTCTTCACAAAATAATGAGAACTTCTACATCCATTTCAAAATCCAAAATAACAAAATTGGCTGGTAGAATAAACTTATCCACTCTCACCAACACATCCTCTAGCACCCCTACCAGTCTTTTGATTGACCTATCTGCCATTAGCAGCCGCATCGACATCGGTTTCATTCTTCCGAGGCCCAATTTCTTAAAAATGAGCAGGGGCATCAAATTTATGTTGGCGCCTAGATCACATAGGGCCTTCTTGAACATGCAAATCCCAATTATGTATGGAATTGTAAAGGCTCCGGGATCTTGCCTTTTTGCGGCAAGGTTACTCATCCTTACCGCACTACAATGGTGCGTTTTCTCTTCATTTCCAGCATCAACCACCTTTTTCTTTTTCAACAAATCTTTCATGAACTTGGCATTACCGGGCATTTGGAGCAAAGCGTCCACTAACGGTATGTTTATGGACAACTTGCTAACATATCAACGAATGTCTTAAACTGATCCTCCTTCTTCTCCTTGGTCAGTCATTGTGGATAAGGAAGTGAGATTTTTGCGTCAACCCTATCATCAATCGGGGCCTTCATGCCCGCCTCATCATCATCAACATGAATGTGGATCTCCTCACCCTTTCCTTCTTTTCCTTCCTCGACATTTTCTTCATTCTCCGGAATCATTGGCGATTTATCAACTTCATCTTCGTCAACTCCTTTCGGGCTCCCACCTCACTAGGCTTCCCCGGGGTATCACCAATCACCTTGCCACTTCTAGTGACTATATCCATACATTGACCATCTTTCTTTGGATTTGGCATTGTGTCACTAGGTAGTGTTCCCTTCATCCTAGGGTTCATTTGAGCCGATAGGTGATTCATTTAGGCTTCCAAATGCTTGATGGAAGATGAGTCTGAACTCACTGTTTGGGAAACGTTAGAAACCTCCCCTCTTAATTCCTTTAGCCCACTTTCAGTTGACTCCACTTTCTTCAAAACTCTTGATAGCATTTCTTCAATTTTTGAGCTACCCGCATCACTTACCCCTGGCCGATTTTGAGGATTTCCAACCTTAGGAGGTGGAATATATGGGTTTGAGCTTCAATGATAACGATCACCTTCTTGGTTTGGCTCTCTATTTCTCCACTTCTCATTTCTTTCAGTCCATCCTTGAGGCTCACGATTCCTCCATCCTTGGTTATCATCCCTTGGGAGCCACGGGCCTTGGTTTGCTCCTTGGAAGCCAGGTCGAGAGCCTCCCATTTGATTTCCCATATATTGGCACTCTTCATCATATCTCGGCGGTGATGACTCTCCTTCATATTGTAGGGGACCTTGTGTTCCCACGACATTTACTTCTACCTTTGGCCTACTCCCATCACATGCTTGGTCATTAATTCTAATTGTGTCATCATCTTGGTGAGATTTTCATCCCTCTCTCTTCATCTGGATTTAGCAACTCCACTTGCCAATGCACTTGAACTAATCATGAGTGGACACCTTATTTCTCTTGTGTGCCAAGCCTGTTGGTCTTTTCATTAAGTTTAGAGAGCTTTGGCCAACCCATATGTTTAGTCCCTTAATAGAACCACCGGCTAGGTTGTTTGCCCACGGTTTGTTAATTGAATCAAGGGCTCTATTGATGCTTTGGAGAAGCACTCCATGCAGTAATCAATGATTTGGGCACGAGCCACCTTCTTTTTAAACCTTATATGCCTCATGTAAAAGGCTCTCCCGGCTCTTGCACGAAATTTGTAATATCATCCCTCAAGCTGATGCATCTTTGATGGAGGAAAAGTGGTCTAGGAAGGCCTCGAGTTAGATCCTTCCATGAAGTAATACATCTCGAGAGGGGTTCCTCTAACACATTGTTGCTTCTCCCATCAATGAAAAGAGGAATGAGTCTCAACCTAATAGACTCTTAGCTGAAATCTTTGGCCTCTTTGAAGGGGCTGGCATATTTACCAGGAAATTCCTCAGAATGGCGATTTGCATCCTCACTTGGTTTCGCCAAAATAGCCCCTTCATTTTCAATAAGTGAAGCAGTGTGCTGGTGACATGAAATATTGCATTCCCTATAGTTGGTGGTAGGCGAATAGCTTCGGCAACTTTCGGCATCACCGAATTATCTTCCTCGAGTTCCATGTTACCTTCTGCGAGTTGTCCCACTGCTTGGGAGTGATGAATCATGTGGTTATGAGCTCCTAACAACACGGCAAATTCATGTTAAGCAACTACAATGCAAAACTATTTCAAAATTAACAATTAATACAAGATCATCAAGTGCTAGTCTTGGAAATAAACTCGTGCCGATAACGTCCAAAATATGATACATCACGCCCCATAGCCAGGGAGCGCGGCGGCTCCCCATGCCTAGCCGTAGTGACTATATGACATACATGGCCGCAACACTTAGGTCATGCGAGGCCACTGTCGAGAATCAAGCTGAGCACAAGCGGACCCATAATGTCTCAACAATATGAGGTAAAGCAACTCAAATGCAAACAAGGCTATGAGTATGCTAAATTAAACAACACGAAGCCGACAAGGCCACAAATGAATACAATTGTACGCACTAAGTCCAAAAATCCTCTAAAAGGTAAAAATACAGTGATAGTCGAAACGGGGCTCAGAGCCTACCCCTGCTTGCATCTCAAAGCTGTAGTGAAACAAAACCAGTCTGCTTCAGAAGAAAGGGGAGAATACCAACACATCCACTAATCTCACGAACTACTGCAATTGGCAATCCAGAGCCTCTACACACTGCGGCACGAACGCGAGGTCCCAGGCGAAGGGACATCGGTGCACGAATGAAATGTATTGAGTATGTAAGGAAGAAAACTCTAAATAGGTAAGATAGCAATGATAAGTGAGCGGAAATAAGGAATAACAACAACTTGGAATCATGAGCGAAACACAGGCAATAAGTAATATTGAAAGTGCAAATGCAACCAAGTAATGCACAAGAAAAACTATAAATGTAATGCCAACAACCAAACAACCATAAATCCATATATAAAATTCCTCCAACTGGTGTACCATACCGAGGAAAATAAAAATATCTTGGTGATGTATCACACCGGGGTAAAATACAATATCTCCATCCACGGAGTAAAATAAAAATATCTCCAGCCGATGTACCACACGGGGAGTAAAATAAAAATAACTCCATTCGATGTACCACATGGGGTAAAATAAAAATATCTCAGTAGTGCTTACCCACACGGGGTAACATAAAAATATCTCATGTCAATGTACCACACGGGGTAACATAAAAATATCTCCAGGAGCCAACGTACCACATCGGGGTAAAATAAAAATATCTCCGACCGATGTACCACGGCGGGGTAAATATAAATATACTCAAGCGTGTACCACAGGTAAAATAGAAATAATTCTCAATCATAATCATAAATAGAAGAGATTCGATAAGTCTTATATTGAGTCAATTTAACACATATGACATATAAATGACAAATGTTAAAATGCAGCCATTCAGGAATAGGCCTCTTTCGTAAAAGCTATAAATGCAAGTTAACACCCTATACATGTAAAAATTTAGAAAATATGTATATATATCGCGTAAAAGTTGTCAAATTATACTTGAACATGTCTACTTTCAGTTACTTGAAGGACTTCCAAGAGGTTTAGATATCATAAGAACTTTTGTAGGCTTACAAACAATGTCCACACAAATAATCCTACCAATTGAACATATTATTTGGATAGAAACACACGAGCTCATTTTACACAATTCTTTAATATTTGGGAACTACAATATATGCTTCCTACAGGTGGTTCCTTTAACTTGTATCGGCAACTATACATTGGAATTTCATTGCCAAATATATCATGTAGATAAGCATATATAGTTCTTAATTCATTTTGACTTATTTGCGGGAAAACATGGAAATTATAACCTAGAACTTGGAGTTATTTGTCATATACATAGAGTTGAGAACTGAACTACAAACATACAACGTATAAGACTTCTATATAATGTATAACTCATATTTAGTTAACTAGGTGACCTCCGGAGACTTCTGGTATTCCAAAGTCCCGAGCTTAAGCTGATCATTATCATAACCTTTGCCTTATACTTACTTAAACATTAGAACGTTAATTTTCAGGAGAATCTCTCCTCACAATTTAGTAAATTCAACTAATAACTCTAACAAGAAGAGCTAAACATAAATATGCATGACTTGAATATAAGCGAAAGAATTCAAACATGCGTTATAACATGAAAATCGTACATTAAGACTTCTTAATGGGAAGACATATAAGGCACTTGAGTTCTTAAACTTGTATACAACATTAGAAACTTGGCCAGAGACATTAGCATAATTTTCGAAATATGATCTCAAAAACTTCTTAGATCATCTAGCACATTTCAACATAAATTGGAATGTAAAGACATAACAGGATGCGAGACTAGGCTCTATAACTTGGGAACTTGTGATTAACTCTCTAAGTGATTCCTTATAGGTAAATAAAGATATATATAAGCGTAGTAGTCGGGTGATGCTAGATTTACTTACATAACTTTGCAATTATCTTAGGAGCTTAAGAAGCTTACATAATCATAAGTGACTTAGAAGATCCTAGGATTACCCTTTTAGGACATGGTAGAAAATTTCAATACTTAGAATTGATAACTTAACATAATCCTTTAGGGGTATAGCTGGAAACTTCACAGCAAGTTACGCAAGCGTTCAGCTCCTAATTATTTCGTAGAGAAGGCTAACACTTTAGTGGTTATTCGTAAATGTAACACATACTAAACATAAACAACGAATTTTATAACTCTTTTGCTAAACGCCTTTAGAACAGGGTTAATCTTCTTAGATGTTGCCTACCTCGTTCACAATCGTAACCAGTATCGTCCTAATTTAACAATATTTAGCTCTGCTTTCCTTATTCATCTTAACTTCTTTGACAAAATTATTCACTCTACACTCAGAAGTCTTTACTCTCGTATTTCACTATTCCATCAATTCTTATACACACTTGCCTCTTTGCCTAATTGACAACTTAGCCACACTTTCCCGTTAACATGTATCGATTTAGCTTATTCGCTACATGCCACTTAAGATTTAAAGAGGAAAAACATAAAATCTACTTTTTATCTTAAGCACTTTAAAACATAAACATATAGGATGGATTAACAATATTATTAAAACGTCATTTCAATAAGCTCGTTTACCCTCAATCGGCTTAGTGTCATCTTCTTAGCTTAAGTTCGATTACATGTAGTAAGTCTTGGTATTTCCTACCAATTTCACTAAGTGACAAGATCTTAACATATATTAAACATCACATATAAAGTATACGCAAGGAGCAGCTCATGGTGCTCACGTTAAGGGGACTTTAGACTTGATTTGGAACTACGGCAACAATCGTATAAAAATTACACCTTTCGCTTCACATTTGTTACTTCAAACATTATTAATGATTCAAACTATGCAAGTATTTACAACCCTTTGGAAAGGATCATACATCCCTCAATATGATTTTAAAAACATAGGAATATTGATCCTTTCAACTTAATTTCGTGTGAAAAACAAGGAAAGGACTTCAGCTACATACCTTAGACGTCGACTCTAATTTTGCGAAAATCTTCCTTTCAAGCTTACTCCTTAAGGATCCTTCCAAGTCGATTTACAAATCAAAAAGCAGCAACTTCACTTCACCAAAGTTCTAGAAAAATTGGGCAACAACATGCCACAAAAACACACAAAGAAACAACAACACAATACTACAACATTCTCAAGTTATAACCTCATAAACTTAAAGAAATCAAAGAGAGTACTTACCCTTTCTTGGAGATGTTATCGGCTAAAGTAGGAGTAAACTCATACATCTGCCTAGAATCATCTAACAAAAACGAAACAATACTACAATCAACCACAAGACAACAAGAAGTCATGACTTCCTTCAAGTTCTCTTTTCCAAGCCCAAAATAGACAAGAGTGAAAGTTTCTTGCACGGGATATATTTTCACCATGTTATAGGGATTTGAATTCTCTAAATTATGAAAAAAAACAAGTAAAACGGAGTAAAGATGAGCTTTCTAGCTCAATTTTACTTCGTGTAGGTGGGGTGGCAAGAGTTTGGGCCGCGCCCATGCGATATGCCCTCATGCGTGCGCGCGCACACACCGCTGCCTACATCTCGCGCCAGCCGCACTGAGCGCTTTCAAACCAACAATGTTGTCTTTCAAACGAGCATAACATTTTACTCAGAACTCAGATTGACAAGGCAATTTTTTTCTTTGTAAAATAAACTTAATTACCTTTCATTTGACATATTATGGGACCTGTATCATTATATGTTTAGAGATATGACCATTTAAAGTTGACCCTTATTTACAAACTTCATATACTCTTTGTTTTTCCCTTTGCACATGTTTCCCTCCTCACCTACGGACAACATATGACCCATAATTCCCTTAATATGACATATAACCATCAATATAACCATCAAATAATCATCAAAAAAAAATCTGGGGTGTAACATATTCCTTAATTCAATGAATATACACAGGCGAAGTATCAAAACAAGTAACCCGACGAGTGCCGGGGTCGAACCCCACGAGGTCTAAGGAATGATAATTTCAAGTGTCGATTGAGAAATTGATCTTAGTTTGCACCACGTAGATTTAATTATTAGAACAAATAAAATTGGGGGAGTTGAAATTTTCAGAGAATTGTATTGGTTGATTTAATTGAGTAAAATAGCGCAGCAAGAGTCAACAAGGGTATGAAATACTAGAGGTGCGGTGTAGATGAAATACTAACTAGATTGGGACATGTCAGGTCATCCTATTAGATCAATAAGTGTAAATAATCTCGGAAAGTGGGTAATCTCAGCTTCTTAGCCTATTGACTACCTCTAGCTAGAGTTTTATTAAGACTCTAACCACAATTTAGCTCCACCCGATTAGAGTTTAATTAGAAACTTCACTATTCCTAGTTATTAGTTTCCAATAAGGAATGAGAAAGCAATTTCAGCTATTCCTAGATTAATTTCACAATCTGTTGTCCAAGCCTACTACTAGATTCTCTTTCAATACTTAATTATTCTCTCTCAAGCAATAATCAAGAAAGAATAAATAGACCCATATCATAATCAATGGATCTTCATTAATAGATTGAAGAGAATCCAATAGATTTACACTTAATTGAACTACATGAAGATGACTCTAGCAATACCCAATTCAATTAAGTATTCATCATCACACACCTCTAGTTAATGATTTTAGCTACTCATAGTTAAGAAATTCAAAA
>JACEIK010005475.1:45324-61382 GCA_018107945.1 Datura stramonium | reverse complement strand
ATAGCAAGAGTAGATGAATCAACTTTACAAAATAATATTCACAATCGCTGAAACTTACTAGTACAAGAGGAACTAGAACAGAGTACTTTCTATAATTTTCACACAAAATCCCCCTATTTCATCTAATAGACTGTTCTTTTGCTGAGAGAAGAAAAGATGATTTGATGTAAGCTTTTGTTTTCTCTTTAAATTCTCTATTTCTATCTTCCTCCCTTCCTCCTCATTACAAAGAACTTCTTTTTCTATTTATACCCTCAAAGGTATAGTACTTTTCATCTCCTTTTAAATTATGGATGATTATATACTTATAGCTCCGTTCTGGAACCGGCGGTCCATCGATGCAATTCGTGAACTGCCAGGTGTCATTTCTACATTTTGCTTAAATTCCAGTGAGCAGCGGCGTTTCACCGATTTGAATCTGTGAACCGCCGGGTCTTCAGGCTATATTCTAGAACTCTTGAGCATCATTCGACGACTGGGCTGGCGACTCGCCGCTGGAAATTCGCGAACCACCGGTGGCATTACTCCTACGAGGCAATGAGATTCAACCCTTGGCCGGCGTTTTGCCGATTTACATCTGCAACTCGCCGATTGAGCCTCACTTCCCTCTTTTTGCTTCATTTTTCTCTCTTCTTCACTTTTAGCCATCTGTACATAATGAAATAAAAAAAAGGGCATAAAATTCAAATAATCAACTTGAGAACTAAACAAAAAATCAAGTTTTAGAGCCTAATGAGTTGGTAAATTACCAACTCATCATCCATGCTTACATCACTCGAGGCTAGGTATGGATAGATTCTGGTATTTAGAAAGGTCAAGGGACAGTCTGATATGTAGACCGTATTCTGGCTTGACGGTCCATTTGTTGGACCATCTTTTGTGCTTAAAACTAAAGGGTACTTGGGTTTTTTGTGCGTAATTCGGGTCCAAGCTTTTGTGAGGAACAGGTTATCTGTTAATAAGGACATCTTTTTTATGGAAATGACCTAACCTAGGTTCCTTTTCAAATTAATAAGGTTTAAACGAGCATTGAAGCCCCTACTTTCTCCCTTCACTCTATATGTCCTACATTCGTCTACCTCACTAGTATAACCTCCATTTTGGACCATTCAAGCTTCACCATAAGTTTACCCTATTGCAGACAACAAATTAGTGAGCCCAGTCTAGTGTGTGCCGAAGAAGGGTGGAATAACTATGGTTTCGAATGCAAATAATGAGCTTATTCCACTAAGACCAGTCACAGATTGAAGAGTATGCAAGGACTATCGAAAGATAAACCACTGGATGCAAAAAAAAAAAATTTCATATCATTCATGGATCGAATGCTAGACCGACTTTCAAGTATGGGGTGGTAATGCTTTTTTGATGGTTATTCGGGGTACAATTAGATCTCTATAGCCCCTGAAGACCAAGAGAAAACCATTTTCACCTACCCTTATGGGACTTTCTACGTTAAAAGGATACTATTCGAGTTATGTAATACACCCGCTACTTTTTAGCGTTGTATGATGTCTATATTCTCTGACATGGTGGAGGACACCATCGAAGTTTTTATGGATGATTTTTCTATGGTGGTTGACTCTTTTGATGATTGTTTGGCTCATTTGAGTAAGGTGTTGTATAGATGTGAAGAGACCAACTTGGTGCTAAATTGGGAAAAGTATATTTTTATGGTCAAGGAAGGTATAGTGCTCGGTCACAGGATTTTAGGTAAGGGCATTGAGGTGGATAGAGCAAAGATCGATGTAATAGCCAACTTACCACCTCCGATTTGTGTGAAGGGTGATCAAAGCTTTTTGGGTCATGCAGGGTTCTATCGGAGATTCATCAAGGACTTCTCTAAGATTGCACATCCCTTGTGCAAGCTACTTGAGAATGAGGTGAAATTTGTATTTTATGATGCATGCTTGAAGGCTTTTGAGTGCTTGAAAGAGAAATTGACCACTGCTCCGATCATAGTTTCTCTTGACTGGTCTTCACCATTTGAGGTGATATATGATGCTAGCGGAGTGGCCCTGGGTGCTATTTTGGGCCAAAGGCATGAGAAGATTTTTCTTCTGATCTATTATGCTAGCAAGGCATTTAATGCAGCTCAGAAAAATTACATCGTGATGGAACAAGAGTTATTGGCTGTGGTATTTGTATTTGAGAAGTTTTGGTCTTACTTGCTTGGAACTAAGGTGATAGTTCATATAGACCATGCAGCTCTACAATATTTGATGGTAAAGAAGCAAGTCAAACCATAATCAATTAGATGGGTACTATTGCTGCAAGAGTTTGAGTTTGAGGTTAAGGACCGGAAGGTGACCGAAAATCAGGTAGCATATCACTTTTCGAGATTAGAGGTGGATACAACACTTTGAGATGAGCTTGATATGGATGACACATTCCCCAACAAGTAGGTTTTGGCTGCTTCGTAAGATTTCATCCCATGGTTTGCAGACTTTGCTAATTATCTGGTGAGTGATGTGGTACCGGAAGATTTATTCCTTCTCCCGAAAAAGAAGTTCATGTCTGATGTGCGTAAGTTTTTCTAGGATGATCCTTACTTATTCTGCATATGTGCTAATGGGATAACCCGAAGATGTGTGCCTGAGGCTGAAATGTTGAGCATATTGGAGGCTTTTCACTCATCCCTTGTTGGGGGTCATCACAGTGGGATCTGCCCAGCGTACAAAATTCTGCAATATGGGTACTATTGGCCAACTATTCACCAAGATGCACATGATTTTGCAAAGGCATGTGATGCATCTCAGAGGAAAGGAGGTATATCCTGAAGGCATGAGCTCCCTCTTACTCCCACCCTTGTCATTGAGCTGTTTGATGTGTGGGGCATTGACTTTACGGGCCCGTTTATGAGCTCAAATGGGATGAAGTACATACTTGTAGCTGTGGACTATGTATCTAAGTGCTTGGAGGTAGTTGTGCTTCCAAATAATGAAGGTAAGAGTGTCACAACGTTCTTGAAGCGGAATATTTTTTCTAGATTCGGGTCTCCTAAAGAAAAATTAGTAATGGGGGTTCGCACTTTTGTAGCCGGTTGTTTCGGACCTTGCTGGAAAAATATGGGGTGAAGGATAGGGTGGCAACACCTTATCACCCACAATCTAGTGGGAAAGTTGAGGTCTTTAACCGGGAGAAAAAGACCATCTTAGAGAAGACTATGAATGCTAATAGGAAAGTTTATCCTAGGAAGATGGATGATGCATTATGCGCTTATCGGACTGCATTCAAGACCCCTATTGGTATGTCTCCTTATCAGCTTGTGTATGGGAAAGCATGTCATCATCAGATCGAGCTTGAGGACAAAGCCATGTGGGAACTCAAGAAGCTAAATATGAATTGAAGTGATTTTTTCGAACTTGACGCTTGATCATATGAAGAGTTAGATGAATTTCATTTGATGGCCTATGAAAATTCAGAAATTTACAAAATGAGGATGAAGATACACCATGACCGAAAAATAGAGTAGAGAGAGTTTAGCCCGGGGGATATGGTTTTGTTGTTCAATTTTAAGCTTCGCTTGTTCAAGTGGAAGTCTAAATGGTTGGGACCATTCCGAGTGGTCCAAGTATTCTCATATAGTGCAATTGAGTTGGAAAATCATGAAGGCAAATGGTTCAAGGTGAACGGTTAGCGGGTAAAGCATATTTGGGGAAAAGCGAAGAAATCAAACTAGTGGACCTTTGGGCTCTGGGTGAAATCCGAGTGACCCGGGGACTTGAGTCGTTCCACGATGTTAAATTAGGCGCTGCTTGGGAGGAAACCCATGGAGGTATCTTGGTGATGTCTGAGTAACCAGGATACCCGCATTGTGTCGCGATGTTAAATCAAGGGCTGCTTGAGAGGCAACACAAGATGTAATTGTAATATAAACATAGTGTTTACGTGTGTTGAGAGGTGCAGGTATGAATAAGATGGGAAATCTAGAGCCAGAGCAAAAATGTTTAGCACTAAATTCTGGTCCCAAAAAGCATAAAATGAGTCATGGTCTCACATAATGACCCATCATCACCAATTATGGCCATTGAAGCAGAATTAGTAAAGCTCTAAAACTTACTTGATGGGTGACGTAACGACTCGTTGTGTTGAATGAGTCATTGGGTCCCTCATCCTGAAGAAATCAAAATTCGACTGAGGTTACAGTGCCAACGACTCAAACCACAAATCGTTGGGCTTCCTAACAAGCCATTACCTAAGTCATCTGGTCCCAAGTAAGTTTCTCTTTATCACACCACACAAAGAGAAACATAACGAGGCATGGCCACTCTAAGCGATTCGTCACAGGGGTCATGGTCCTCATGTTAACTTCACACTGACCCGACCCAATCCATGATTGAAATGTTTTAAAAAATCAAATTCTTGCCCTTAATTGCATCTGTTTCCCTTAAATAAATCGCACACTCAAATTTTACGAATACAAAATGGTTCTCTCTCTCCTCCTCACTCATCTTCTTCAAAATTCACAATCACAAGCACACGCAGCACATAACTCTTTGAAACTGACCAGAGTTCGAGAAGCACAAATCAAATCCTCATCTAAAAACATCGGACAGACATCACAAAAGTGAGTTTCTTGTTGAAATGCTTCCCGTATTCAATTCAACCTTCTCATTTTTTAAAAATGTTTGATAAATGCTTGAATTTGGTCCCATGATAAATCCTAAGGTGATTTACACATGAATTTGTGACCTAAATTAATTGCTTGGGTAGACTGCTAATGGACTAAAATGGATAAATTATTCTGTTTGTTAAGAAAATTGCATCTGGGGGAAATCTTGACTGTGATTGAATAGAGGATGATTTGGGTTGTCTACACCCATTGAGTCGGCAGACATTACTATATGTAATCTCTTTGGTAACAAAGCTTAGATTGTTTTTCCTGCCCAACTCACACCAAAATAGGTTGCAAAATTGTGAAATGGGTGAAGTCTGAGTAACCCAATGTGACTAAAGTCTTAGAATCGTGAATAACTATGGCTAATTAATGATGATGCCTAAAGTAATGAATTGCTTGATAACTCAACAAGTTGTCACTTGAGTTGTCCCCACTGATAATAAATATATTGACCACTGGACTCTTATGAACGATTCACTTGATGAGTTGTGTTCTTACTTGACAACTCATGGGGTGCCTCGTCCTATATGGGAGATCAAATGATAACTTATGAAGAGGAAGACAACGACTAACTTAATGACTCGCCATTACCAGAAATGACTCATCTTGTCAAGTCGCCAAGTCTACTAGAAAAATTTGCATCATCTGCACATGCACACAACGAATAACTACTGACAACGACTCATTTAGTAACTTGTCCTAACTGACCTCAGACACATATTTTTTTTTGACATTCTTCTACAAAAATCTTTATTTCCACAAGTACAATGGCACCTAAAGGGACTCCTAAGAGGGGTCAGACCAAGAAACAAAGGCTGGAAAAGGGACGGCCCTCATTCGTAGATTGGTAGGTGAACAATCATCCTCAGAAGTGTCGAGTGGCTCAATTGAAGAGCATCATATAGAGGAGGAGCAGTTGGAACAAAGATTGACTAGGGCTAGGACTAAACATCCCATAAATTCGATAGCCATGGTCGCGTCTCCAACTTCACTCGCAAGGGATCGTCCTAACAATGACAGAGATAATGATGGTGACACATCTCCAGAGGATCAAGGGGTGAGTCCAATGCCATACATGAAAGTGCTGACAATGAGGAGACTAAAACCTTATACACTTCTCCGATCTCTGCCGACAGGGAACAACCACGGAGGCTTGTAAACAGGTGGGGTGTTCTGGGTATGAGGCTGATCTGCAATGGGATATTGCTCCGAATGATAAGGGCCATCAAAAAAGAAGCATCTATGAAGAGCTAAGGTTGGTCACTGTCAGGATCAAAGACCTCCCAGAGATTCAGGCACTAGTTGAGAGGTACTGGTTTAGTTGGTTGAATGAACTGTCCGGTAGTTACATCCATGCCTTAGTTTGAGAGTTCTATGCGGCATATGCAGCCACCCTGAAAAACTAGACCGTGGAAGGCCAAGACTGGAGGAAGCGGCCCGCACTGAACAGAGTAATGATTCGGGAGACATTGATGGACATATATGAGTTCACCATCTCACGCATGTTGTATGGTCCAGAGTTTGAGCCTCCAACTACCACAGCCGAATTTGATTACCGACTAAGTGAGCTGCAAAAGATTAAGGTATAGAAATTGAGTCATGAGGAAAAATATGTAGTACACATGGCTGACACGGATATAGCTGCTAGGGGTATATTGTTGGAGTGGCTAAATGGACCAAAGACACATATCAAAAAGGCCACACTAACTTTCATGCAAAATTTTGGTTGGTAATGGTGCAACACAGGCTAGTACCAACCAAAAATGATAACATCGTGTCACCAGATTAAGCTGCATTGTTGGCTAGTATAATGGAGGGTTATGAGATTAATTTCGCAAAATACATCACGGATGAGATTCGAGAGAGAGCCGTCCAGGACAGCATGAGCATTCCCTTTCCATGCTTGGTGGCCCGACTTTGTAGGGATTTATAGCTCCTCGAGTTTCCCAAAGTTTACCAAAGGGTTGAGGTGCTAAAAGTTACAGACATTGGGTTTATTAAGGATGATACAAATCCAGTTTCCAAGGCCAAGAGTTAGGTTGTCATAGCTACTGGGCCTATATTATTGGCTTAGGAATTATGTAGGGGTCCTCAAATTGAGACCCCAGGATTCACCGAGTTAGAAATAGATCCTGAAGCATCCCATGAAGTAGGTAGTCAGCCTAATACCACCACTTCAATAGATGTGCCCCTGACCTCTGAGGCCTTAACATCATCTTCCACCAAACCAGTAGCTGGACCATCTTCTTCACCACGATCCTTACCGGTCAACCTAGTCACGATCTCATAGGAGTTCATCACTTACATGGTTAGGCGGATGGCTAAGTTAGAAAGGTAGCAGGCCTACACAGCACTTCAGGTGAAAGTGCTAATGGAGCAGGTAAAGCCCTGGATGACCAAGGAGTTGGAGGGCATATCGAGGATATGGCACAGATAGCTCGATGCATTTGAGAGGCATATGGATGAGCGCTTCGCATAGCTACAGGTGCCTGAGCTAGAGCGATGGTATATGGAGGTCGATGCCATTGGAGTAAAGTTGTAAAAGTTGTCGGCATGACAGATCTCGGCTATACCACCATCGGTGATCCTAGTTGTGGAGGACGAGAGTGAGAAGGAGCTGCTTCTCATTTTTTATTTCATCACTGCGCAGCACATGGCAGACAACAAAGGAAAGAGGCTTTGAAAAGAGGTGAGTGAAGGTGATGGTGGTGAATTGCTGCAAGAGCAGAAGAGAAAGCAGCGGGATATGGAGGCAGCATTAAGACTTTCTAGAAATGAGGCCCGAGAAAGGGCTGAGTTTGATGTTGCTAGAGCTCATGGAGAAGGTACGATCTCTATTACTTCTGAGAGTGCACTGGTTACCACCGCCTCCACAGGAGATAATTCTATTGTTGCGACTACAGCACCCAACGGACTAGAACACAGGCGTCTAGGTTGCTCAGGTATGTTCCCTATTCCTATGGTTTACATTTGATATGCGTCGAGGATGCCACAAGATTCTTTTGATGGGTTGGGGTAGTATCTGGATTTTTGCTGACATAACCCGATGGGTTTTTCTTGTCAGATATCTTTTCCCTCAGGTGTTCTTTATCCATTTTAACCGGTATGTATAGGTTTTTTTGTGTTTTTTTTATTGTTTCAATTGAAATTAAAATAGGAGCACTTAAGGCAGTCGAATGAAATGGAATGGAAGGAAATTTTTGCAAGATTGGCATGTTAAACTCATTGAATGATACCCCTCCTAAAATTTTATGTGTGCAAAGTGTATATATCATGACCTTTATTGATCTTTGCATGACATTAATATTGTGAATGTGATAATTATTGTGTGACTAAGCATGAACTAGCAATTGGTAGTGATGGTGTTGTCTTGTGCATTGTGTGTGTGAGGTGCTTAGTGCTAGTTCAGCAGTCCCGTGTACAATCTAAAACGTGCCCGGTTAGTCATCCCAAGTTTGTAAGATAGCTGCATAGGAAATGATAATAGGTTTGTTCAAAGTAGTCCACTTTAGCCTAAATGACGTACCAAATAATTTTGAATATCCCTTGATCTCGATTTTGACCTAAATTGACCCTTTTTGTTGTTTAACTAATTCGCCTTTCATCTTTAATTATTATGAAACTTTCTTGGTCCTGGTCCCTCCTTGAACACTATGGACCTCAACTCAAGTAAATTGTCTAAGTTGAGGGTAGTTATTATAAGGGTGAAAAAGAGAAGTAGGGTGGAAAATGGTTGAGTAATGAAAAAAGAAAGGCGGGTGCGGTGTGCTTATAAAAATATTTGCAAATAGAGACAAAAGGAAATAGTTATTGATAAATTCAAAAAATAAAAAGAACGAAAAGAAGAAAAAACCCTCACTCGTAGTCTTGAAAGATCAAGAAAAAGAAGGGAAAAGGGGAGAAAAGTGAAAAGAGGTTAAATGGAGCCAAAGTTGTGTAGTACCAAGGAGGGTTGAGTCACTAATTCTATATTTACCATACCCATTCCTGAGCCTGTATTACAAGCCTAAGAAAGTCCTATAGTGATCCCAATTCAACCAATTGCAGCTGAGGTATCGAAAATAAGGGCAAACTTATAGTTTTCTATGCGCACTGTATGAACTTCTTTGTGAGAGTGAGTGCATTTGACACAGTCCCTATTCTAAATTGTATTGATGTATATTTGTGAGTGATTGGTACTTCTTTGCAGTGAGGGCATATGAGCAACAAGTTTGCTTGCAATTGTTTGGGTCAGTGTCATAGGATTTTATGCAGTTGCAGGTTGATAGTATAATGCCATTCCTCGATCCCTTCATATCATGGTAGAAAGCTTTTCATAAGCACTATGATTTTTTTATAATTATATAGGAGGGTTATAAAGTTTTATTTGATTATGTCATAACTTTGTGACTGCCATAGGTTCCCTAGGTTTCTTTTAGCTGAAGCGTTGGTTTAGTTTTGCTTTTGTTTTTGCCTGAGGAACTGCAAAAGTTTTAAGTTGAGAGTTGATGTGCCATGGTTTTACGTCACTTTCGATGCTTAAAACTAAGAAAATATGCTAATCCCAAGTACGTTTATGTAGTTATAATATGTTTGTATTAAGTGTTGCAGGGAAATAGGTTCGGTAAGCGAAATGGATAAAATAAGCCAAAAATGGGCTAAGGATAGACTGTCAATGAGGTAACGAGTCGTCATGTCACTTGATGACTCGTTCCTTGAGTTGTTAGGAGACATAGGCCTTGAAGCACAAAACATTGGCTTAAAACAGTGATGACAATGAGTTTACACCACGACTCATCAGGATGGATAACGACTCGTTAGGTGAGGCGTATGAACGGGAAGATGAAATTTAGCGAAACAATTGAGAAACTTGACGAGAGGATCAATGAGTCATCACGTGACTCCATGACTCATCATGTGCAACTGTTAGCAGAAAGCTCAAAATCTGAGCAAAGTACTGATACTAGTGATGGATGGAGCTACGAGTCGTTATGAGACTCAACGACTCGTCATGAGCAGCCAGGGTCAATCATGCAGAACACTGGAAATCCAAGTCCCAAAAGTAATGGATGACCTAATGACTTGTTGTGTCACGTAACGATCCATTGAGTGAGTCATTATCAAGAGGAAATATTTGCTGAGAATGAGCCATCACTGCACTTAATGACTCATTAGATCGTCTAACGAGTTGCTGTCACTGCCGACCTGACTTCCTTGTTTAGTTAGGAAAGGATTTATTTTATGTCTAAATACTTTATTTAGTTTCCTTTGTATAGTTTACGACTTGTTACGACTTTTTACCATATTTTCAAGGTTGTTGATCGACATTGAGATTTAAAAAATAATTTTCATAATTTCGTTCTTGGGTTTTTGAGATACAAACAACTTTTGATTATTGATTTTGGATTCTTGCTGATTAATTCAAGGAGTGTGGTTCCGTCAATATTATATTATTTTAAGTTTACAATTATGATTTTTATTATAATTTTTTATTGTAATTCNTCAAGCATGAGTAGCTAAACCCATGATTAGGATTGTGGGCACCATGATTAATTTTCACAATAGGCAAAAATACTTAGTGAATCATGAATGGATTTATGCATGTATTATTCTTCCCTTCATTTTAATTGCTTCTTAATGGTCGTGAATGTAGGAATTGGCCTTATTCTTACTCACCAGATCAAGGGGTATTAAATGGGAAAAGGGATTAACAACAGAGATTTCAGGCTATCAACCCTCATCTAATACCTTGACCTTGTCTGAAAATAGCTAATCCGATATCAAAGGTAAGGGTTAATCAAGTATACATCCACATATGGATCTTGCGTGGTGATAGTCATCTACTCCGAGGACCAACCATTTAGGTGAAATTAACTTACCGATATTGCATGCTAAACACCACAATAGATGACTAGTATACAATGCTTTGTTGCAATGAAGTCATGGGAAATACAAACCTAGTCAACTCACTCATTGAATATAATCAATTTTAATTAATAATTTATTCACTGCTATACATATTTTACATTAATTCTTGTTACAATCTCCCCTAGGAAATAAACAAACTAATAGTATTAGTTAAACGCATTAATTGTGTTCCTCGTCATATTCCTCATGGAATTCGACCCCAACCCTTGTTGGGTTCTATATTTGAACATCGACTGCTTTATATCTCTTTTGGAAGTGTAATTTGGGTGATATCAGGTGCCGAGCAAGTGACCTCCATGCTGACAAGGGTAAAAATACCCAGTTCTGGCACAAAGGTACTTTGGATACTTTTAGGGGCAAAAATGGGAATCCATGCACAAGGAGAAGGTGCAGAATTTCCCCAATCTGTACACACCCTTGAAAGTATAATAAAGGAACTTTTTGGAAGGGAAATAAAGATAGAGAGAACTTAGAGCTTTTTTTTTCTTCTTCTCCAAGTAGCTAGGGCAAAACCCATCATTGAAGCACATTTTGAAAGCTTGAGTTTTCTATTCAATGATGAATGTTCATGAATTATTAATGGGTATAATTTTCTTATCTTCATTCATGAGTAGCTAATTCTATTGCTAGGGGTGTGTGCTTGATAAGGTCTTAGAATGGATTGAGTGTTGTTGTTTTAGTCGTATATTTATGTATCATGTATGAATCTATTGCTTTCTCTGAGCTTTAATTAAAATATTTATAGTTGCAAACATAAATTGTGTTTACTTATTTTGCTTTTGCTTGAGAAAGAGAAGTAGGATTTGGATGAGAAAGCAGTAGTAGGGAATTAAATTTTGAAGATGTGGGGTTGGGCTAGAGAAAGCCAATACCCATTTTCATAATTCATTCAAGAGTTGAGGCAAGAAATAGCTTAACTCTTCCAAGTTAATGTGGTTATTTTGTTATGTGACCTTGGGGTTCGAGAGAACTCAAGTAAAATGCACCTAAGTGGTTAAGAAACATCGGGTGCATTTTTGTCCATGACTATTCATGCTTATAATTGGTTCTTTAGACTTATCAATTAATCCCAATTCAATCGACACCTCGTCCATAGCACATCCCTAGTTTGCTCTCATTTTTTGCTACAATATACTTGCCCTATTTCGTTATCGCATTTGTTGATATTTCTTTCCCCCAAAATTTACTTTACAAATTTCTATACAATGATGCTAGTTAGTTCAGATTGATTTACAACTTTAGTATCAATCATCCCTCATTCCCTATGAGTTTGACCCCGACTCATAGTTGGGTAAATTATATACGCATATGACTGTGTACACTCTCTCACTTTAAAGAGTGGATTTGGACGTTATCAAAACTCTGGTGGGTTCATACTGGTGAAGTGTCACACACCAGCCACCATAGCATTTCCATTAGTTTTCACGTGGACAATTGCTTGCTGGTTGACTTGGGTTGTCATAGCATGTGCCAACATCTAAAAAGCAACCCTAAACTCAGTATGAATCACCTGTTCATGCAAAGGATCATCTGGAGCTGGTAGGGCTAGTTGATGCCCATGGCCATTGTCGTTCTCATTACTTCTTTAATTTTCTTGGCAGGGAGGCATATTTCCGCAAATGCATATAACACAAGATAGAGGAAAAGAGAGAGTTGAACTTTATTGCACAACATAGATCATGAAAGAAGGAAAGTTTTCTAAAATGTCTTATAGCCTCTTCCTCATAAGTGTGGCGCACTTCACACCCATAAAAAGACTCTACTCAACGTGGCTTTAAGACACCCTAGGACACACCTAAGCCTATTGATCTGATACCAAATCTGTCACGACCTAAGCATGGATCTTGGACTGTCACACAAGACCTAGAACCACGAATGGCTCCAAGCTAACCCATGGAACATATATAGCATGATTAGGAGCATATGACTTAGTTGAAGCAAAGCATAAATTATAACATAAGCAGAAGTCTAAAATCTTATAAAGCATAAACCGGACTACTAATCAACATCGCTGAACCTCTATACAAAACTGTCTAAAAAGCCTCTAGTCACAGGATGAGCTGATGGGACAACACCTCCAACTAAATCTATAAAAGTCTAAAAACTGAAAGACATAAAAATAAAAGATATGCACCAAAACTAATGTCCTCAGATCATGAGGACTCACCAAGAGCTGGATTAGACTGGATCAAGAGTAAATCTAATGGCAAGGTTGAGATTGATCACCGAAACCTATATCATGAGACGATATAGCATAAAATTATGTGGTCAATACTTTGAATGTACTCCTGTATGTAGGTTAAGTAAATCATGATAGTAAAATAATATTCTAAAATCATGAGTATAGAGAAAGCTAAAACATAATATTCTGATCATAAACTGTGTATAATGGCTCAAGATTTTCAAAACTAATTCATAAAGCTGGACATGGCCAATTACATAAATAAAACCTTATAAAATATATATTGAGTCAAAATATCATAAGTCATAAAATCCTAAGTCATGAACATGAAAATTCATAGAAAATCAAGGAACAGTGGGAGATTCTCATAACCGACACCATCATGAATAAGCACATGATGCCCAACTATCTCACTCAAGTTGGCAGAGCCATCCTAAGCTTTGCCAACACGAAGAACGATAAAAGCCGTGATATCACTTGTGTACCCCGTCGGGCAGGGGAACACTCTCTGGCGAGGCTCCAATCATGAATATACCTATGGTGGCACATAGTTCTAGGACTTGGATGAGATAAACTCCGGCCTACTCGGTGCTAAAACTACTCTCAAAATATGCATATTGCTCATAGACATAATCATAAAACATAGTTGGTTTTACATGGTCTAGTTGAAAATCATAAAAATTTTAAACATACTTGACATATATGAACTAACCATGAAAACAATATCGCTGATTCGACCATGATACACAAGCTTGAGATTCATGAAATTCATGCATAATTAAGTAAATCGTCATAACTTGAGATACATAAGTTCATTAAGATATTCTTGAAGAAAACATGTATTCATAATCATAAAACATTAATTGAATTATAAGAGAACTGAATTCATATAAGATCATAAGAGATTTCATCAAAATTGGGTCTAATCTTATAATTTCCCTAAAATATGATTGGAGACATGAATTCATGAAATTGACTTGAAATTGGGTATGAGAGTGGAAGAAATCCCCCATTCATGACGCAAAATACCTGAGCTTGAAGAGATCTTTCTAGGGTTTGAAACCCAAGAGAATTGGAGAAGAAGGGGAACCTTGATTGCTTGAGGATCTTCAACTTCAGGTGCTTTGAAGAGAATGAGGGTTAGGAATGAATAAAACCTCTTAATACATCTTTTTAAGATCAAAATGATTGTGTTTAGGAGTTAAGTACATAGGAAGTACGGAAATACCCCTAATAACCTGGCTGATAAATTCACCTAGGTGGTCATAACGGGTCACATAATGACTCACTAGTGGACTTGACACGTCATTAGTCCCATTCATTGCTACTGAAGGGAAATTTCAACTTTCTAATATTTTCTTGACGCCTCCAATTTATGATTCATCGTCACACTTAATGGATCTTTAACCCAGTTGTTAAGACTCTCTGAAACTTACAAAATCTGAAACTCTCCTCACTTCATGACTCACCTAACAATTTGTTAGGTAACTTGATGACTCATCTAACGAGTCATTTCGTTATCTAGTGCAGATTCTATTAGTTTCTTCATTTTATACCTCGAGTCTGATCTTAGCGACTTTTGGAGTGTTACGCATATCATGTGACCACCTATAATAATTACAAATACTTCATTACCTTGGTAGATGACTTCAGCAGGCCTACCTGGACTCATTTGTTGAGCTACAAAAAGAATGTCTCCTGTTAAAATATTTATTTTTTTGATTAAAAATAAATTTTAGACTACTATTAAGATATTAAGATCAGACAATGGTATTGAATTCACTAGCATTGAAGCTAATTCCTTCTTTCAAGCCAAAGGAATAACCTACCAGAAAACTTGTCCTTATGCGGCAAAACAAAATGGCATAGCTAAGAAGAAGCAAATATTTTCTTAAGATTGCCATGACCTTACTTTTCAATCCAAACTACCCCTTATATACTGGGGAGAGTGTGTATTTATAGCAACTTATGTACTTAACAGATTGCCCACCTCTTCTTTTAATAATAAATGTCCATTTGAGATTCTATATAAAAAGAAAACTCCCTATATTCATTTGAAAAATTTTGGGTGCCTTTGCTTTTCAACCACACCTAAAGTTCACAGAGATAAGTTTGAACCAAGAACAACACCCTATATCTTCATAGGATATCCTTTTGAGACAAAAGGTTACAAGATCTTGATTTGTTACCAAGAAAATTTACATCTCCAAAGATGTCATTTTTCATGAAAATATCATTCCTTTCCATATATCTCCTAATGTTTCTTCTCTTTCTTCAAGGTTGCATTTTGTTTCTTTCATTTATTAGCTTCCAAGTATTGAAAAGAAGAGGACTATTGAATTTGTAGGAACTCAAAATGATGCAATTAATATAGTTCACAATATGTTGCTTGACCTTTCTGTTAGAATATGCGCAGCGAAAGTAAGCATAAATTGGATCAACAATCTAACATGAATCACTAGATAATAACGATGAGTTAGATTACGAAATACTAACCTCTTGAAGCTTTCACAAAATGCGTTCAACTCACTCTCCAGGTTTGCAGTCTTCTACTATGTCCTCAATAATCTCCGACTGGGAAATACTTGTGTGGGAAAGTACTGTTTCTCAGAAAATTTCAAGAAGAAAAAATCCCTATTTATAATCACATTTTTAGGGTATAAAACCCTAATCCCAAAACGTATAGGACTCCTTCTTTCCTTATAGATTCACACATTTTTAAGGGTGTAAAACTCAAACATGTACTACTTACCTTTTATGAAGTTGTCCAAAATCTTGTAGGATTTTACTACTTCAAGAAAATAGGTTTCTTCCTTTTTCAAGTTCTTTAATTAATGAGGCATAGCAGGGACCACAGATTTAATTAGTGAGGCTTCCAATTATGGTATTAATTCAAAATAATGAATGAATTAACGCACCATAATAAATCACAGATTATTCCACTAAAAATCCGTAATTACACTCCTCGGTATAATTTTAAAAATCAATCATTAAATTCTTATTTAAATTCCCATATTAAGATTACAGATACCAATCAATCAAATTAAATTTCTGACTATTTAATTCATTGATCAATTTAATCCTTTATTCAAACGCTTAACTTGTTTCATGTGACGGATACATAATCCACCTGCAGGGTTTTCACATGAAACCTTATAAGCAATTATAAAGGGGTATCATCAATCTCAAGGTCGAGACATGGATTCCATCAACTAACTATTATTTCACAAATATCATTTGTCAGCATCCATCCTATCGGGAACATTTTAACTCGCGAAAGAGTTTCACCCTTTGATAGATCAAAACAACAAGCAAATGACATTGATCATAATAATTATATCAAGATTAAGA
>JACEIK010005475.1:0-13766 GCA_018107945.1 Datura stramonium | reverse complement strand
GTGGTGTCCTACTGTCTATCTAACCATAACTAAAATAACATGACATAACTTAACACAACATAAACCTTACCTGGCCCCCATAAGACGGAAGGTACAATCATCACAATCTATTTACCCCTACCCAGGTCATACCATATCACCTAGTAACTATAAGCAACTATAAGATTATCTTATCATATGTTTTGGAGTCAAGACTCCTACTACAACTTTTGATATGTTTTGGAGTCAAGACTCCCCATGTTCATATTTCAGACTACGCTAATTATGGTTTCAGCTTCGTTGAAAACTGATGGGAGCACTATGCATGTGTTTGAGAGTAGTGTCTAGCACCGAGTATCCTTGGGGTTCCAAGGTTCCCCGGTCTAAAAACTACACGCCAACATAGGTATATTTATATTTTGGATCTCTCAAGAGAGTTTTCTCCACCTGCCAGAGGGCCTTCAAATTGATATCAATATCATGGTAGCGTCCTTAGCCTTAGCAATGTTTTGGATGGCTCTGCCCTCTTGATTGTGATAGTTGGGGCATCATGTAAGCTCTACCATAATGGTGTGGGTTATGAAGAGTCTCCCATTGTTCCTCATGATTTCAGTTATTCATGTTCATGACTTATGATATTATGTTTTATAGCAGGTTTGATCCAATGATCAATTTACGAGCTTTTCCTTATGGTTTTAGTTATGATGAGTCATATGATTTATGTTTTATCTTTGGGTTATTATTCAAATATGATATTCAAGTTATGATTATACATGTTTCAGATTCAGATTTCTACATGCAGTCCTTACTTCAAGATCTTTTGATTTGTGTTTATATGCATGATTTTAGTTAACAATTACTCAGCATGTGTTACTTATCTTGTATATTCAGTACATTCCAAGTACTGAAAATATACTCTATGTTGTATCATTTCATGATATAGGTTCGGACGGTCAGACTCAGTTCCACTGTTAGTCCAGCTCTCCCACATCTTAGCTTTGTTTCCATTGTTGGTGAGCCCTCATATTCCGAGGACCTTAGTTTGGTGTTGAGTTGTGTTATATTCAATTTCAGACTTTAGAGAGCTAGTTGGCGAAGTTTTCCATCAGCTCATTAGACATGTTAGAGCTTTTCAAACAATATGTATATTTTCAACTTTGTCGAGTGTTCACTCTGTTTTTATGATCGTTATGTTCATTATGTTATTCAGACTTCCGCTTACTCATGTTTCAGTTATTAGATTTCTCTTATTGTATATTCTTTAGTTATCATGTTCATGTGATGGGTAAACTTGGAGTCATTCGTGGTTCTAGGTCCCGTGTCTCGATCCGTGATCCCAGCTCGGATCATGACAAATAGATACTGTTGTTTCAAAAGTTAAGAAAATAATTTTTTTCCAAAATACTTTTGAGAAATTACACTTAGCAACAGTTTTTTAAAATTTTGTTAAACACTAATTGCTACAAAAAAAATCTTTTTTAGATTCACTAGTCAAACACAAATTATTTCTCACTAAAAGTACCTTTTTAAAAAACACATAAAAAACACTTCTCAAAATAAACACATTTTCGAAATTTGGCCAAACAAGCTAGGTATGTTTTATCCCTCTTTCTACGGATTATGAATTTATATTTACTTCATAATGTATTCCTTGTCTTATAACTTATTTGTCTAAACTTTTGAGACGTCAAAAGTGATTTTTCTTTAAAGTGAGATATTTGATCAAATTTTTGAGAGAAAATATGTATTTTGGGTTGTAGTAGAAACTTCTTTTTTAGAAGCTAAAAAATAGTTTTTTCCTAAAAGCCCTTTTGAGAAAAATACACTTTAGAATCACTTTTAGAATTTTTAGTAAAAAATAATTGCTTCTAAAAAGCTTTTTCAAGTTTATTAGTCAAATACATTATTCTCACCAACAATACTGTTGAAGAAAACTCTTATCGAAATAAGTACATTTTAGAAATTTGGCCAAACAAGCTATTAGTTTCACTTGCACGAAATTTAAGAAAGTAAAAAAAAAATTAAGAATTTTGGTTGTTAACTAAATACAAATATAATGCACTAAAATATCCTTTAATTTTGTGATCTAAAGCATGTCATATGAAACATTGAAATTAAAGAGTTTCCATATTAGAAAAAAGATGTCAATTTTTAAATGGACTAAAATAAAAAGTAACACGAATAAATGAAAATGAATGAAATATTATCTTATATATCTATATTTTATATTAAAGTGGAAAGCCCTAAAGTTGAATGTAAAATTTCTAGAATACCTCTCTAATTTATCAAAAATTCCTACTTAATTAAAATGCCTTTTTTTACATAATTAAGTTCCTTTTATTAAAAAAATGCTTATAAAAAGATGCAAATCACAAATCTTGCTTTTAGATGTCACGCCACGAGCTTACACCCTGGACGGGACACGGTACTTGGAGTCACAGGTAATCCCAAGTCAACCCCTAATCTATCATACACTGACATTCTGAGTAAACATATAAAAATAGTGGAACAATTAAAGTAAACTATAAAACATTTATGAATATAGAGCAGAATCATACATTTTAACAACATCTTAACCAAACTACAAGTCCCAAAAAAACCAAGTCTATGTCTGAAAGCCACAACAACTGATGAGTTGTTGGGACAAACCCCTAGTTAACTCCAAGTCTATAAAGAAGAAAATAGAACTGAAAAAAATTATCTTCGTCCTCGAAAGATGAGGACTCACCAATTGTGCAGCTGGAGTCTTTTGAGAGTGAGCGGCTAGCAAGGCTTGGACTAAGATCCTGTAGCTGTATCATAAAATGATACAACATAAAAGGTATGCATCAGTACTTTGAATGTACTGAGTAAGTGAGAGAAACCATATGCAAGAAATAAAAATGCTAAACTAAAAAGACATGCAATGACCAATTGAAATACTGAACTAAATACCGAAATAAGCTGAGATGGTCTAGATGACCCTGTCTGATGGTCAAAGACATGCCCTAAATCTGAGATGTCTGAGTCTGAACTAACTGTGTTGAACTGAGCAAACTGAAACTGAATTGACTAATATGATACTGAACTGGGTTTACTAGTGGGAGAGTCTACAACCTATATGTAACCACGTGAGCTAGACATGTAGTCCAATTTATACGCCCCATCGGTAGGACCCAATATATCTTGCCAAGAGATAAAGGCATGAACTAGGTGATCACAAGTCTGAGGCCATGAGGCTAATGAAACTGTAACCTATGGTGGCAATGTAGTTTTGGGAACCTAGGTTCACTGGAACCCCGGGCCACGCTCCCCATAGATACTCTGCTCAGGGCATCCGCCACCACATTGGCTTTGCCCTGGTGATATAGCATGCTCATGTTATAGTCTTTCAGGTGCTGTAACTACCTTTTATGATGAAGATTTAGATCTTTCTGACTGAATACATACTAAAGGCTCTTGTGATCGTTGAAAACATCCACGTGAGCCCCATACAGATACTGTCTCCATATTTTCAACGCAAACACCACCGCTGCCAACTCCAAGTCATGCATTGGATAATTATTTTCATGAACATTGAGCTGTCATGAGGCATAGGCTATCACCTTGCCCGCTGCATCAGAATCCAATCGAGTCAAACTCTGGAAGTGTCCCAATATAGTACAAGTCCATCTGATCCTTTCGGCAGGGTCAACACTAGAGCGGTAGTGAGTCGAGTTTTTTTTCTCCTGGAAACTCTTCTTACACGCATCTGACCACGGAAATTTCACCTTCTTTTGAGTTAGTCTAGTCAGAGGGGATGCTATAGAAGAAAAGCCTTCCAAAAAAAAATCGGTAATAACCGGCTACACCCAAGAAACTTCTAATTTCGGTTAGGGAGGTCGGTCTAGGCCATTCTCTCACCGCTGCTATCTTTTGAGGATCAACCTGAATACCCTCACCCGAGACCACATGACCTAGGAAAGTCATGGACTTAAACCAGAATTCGCATTTGCTGAACTTGGTGAACAACTGGCGGTCTCTGAGTGTCTGAAGCACTATCCTTAGGTGATTAATGTGCTCTTCCTCATTTCTTGAGTATAACAGAATGTCGTCGATGAATATATTGGCAAAAATATTCAGATACTACTTGAAGACTCTGTTCATTAGGTCCATAAAGGCTACAAGGGCATTTGTTAGTCCGAAGGACATAACCATAAACTCGTAGTGACCATACCGAGTCCTGAAAGATATTTTTGGTATGTCATACTCTTCGACTCTTAACTGATGATACCCCGACCTGAGATCTATTTTAGAGAAACAGCTGGATCCCTGAAGTTGGTTGAACAAGTCGTCAATTCTAGGTAGGGGATACCTGTTCTTGACTGTGACCTTATTTAACTGATGGTAATCGATGCACACTCTGAGGGTACCATCTTTCATTCGCACCAATAATATTGGAGCACCCCAGGGAAAGATGTTGGGTTTGATAAAACCCTTATCAAGAAGGTTCTTCAGCTACTCCTTCAACTCCTTGAGCTCTATTGGAGCTATTGTATAAGGAAGGATAGAGATGGACTGAGTATCTGGGAGGATGTCTATACTAGAGTTGATTTCCCGCTCAGGAGGAACTTCGGGAAGATCTTCGGGGAACACATCAAGAAATTCGCTGACAACAGGGACTGACTGGATAATTGGGGTGTCAGAGTTGGAATCCTTGGCCCAAACTAGATGATAGATACATCCCTTAGAAATAAGCTTCTGGGCCTTAAGGTAGGGAATAAACTGACCCTTAGGAATTGAACTACTGCCCGTCCAATCTAACATTGACTCATTTGGAAACTGAAATTTGAAAACTCTAATTCTACAATCAACTAAGGCATAATCAGAGTGTAATCAATCCATGCCAAGGATTAGGTCAAAATAAACCATGTCTAATTCTACGAGGTCAGTTGGAATGACCTTATTGAAGACTAAGACTGGGCAGTTTTTATACACCCGGCTGGCCTTAACTGACTTGCCAACTGGGGTGGAGACTGAAAATGGTTCTGATAGGAACTCTAGACTGATATTAAACTAAATAGCTATGCATGGAGTCAGGAATGACAGTGTGGCTCCTAGATCTTAATAGGGCTTATACATCTAGGTTGAAAAGACGTAACATACCCGTGACCTCATTGGGTAAGTTCTCCTGATCCTAATGAGATGATAATGCATAAAAATTATTTTGGCGCTGACCGCCATCCATACCTGAAGTTTTGTCTTGCTGAGCTGGTTGGCCTGCTGGACCTGCTGAGGTAGTGGATTGTCACCTTCCCCGTCCTGCTGGGACACTCTCTAAGTCAATGACCAAGCTATCCATAATCAAAACAACCCTCTCAACCCTGAAGATACTCTCGTAGATGGTCCTTGCCATACTTAGGGAAAGCTGGATACTTGTTACTGGCTTTGTAGCTCTGGGACTGAGAGCCAGATGCACCACCACTCCGATCCTGGTGGGACTAAAAGGTAGGGGAGATGGCTGAGCTGGGTGTTGGAGCCCTCTGCTGATGTTTTTTTTGTGGACTTCTACTACCGCCTAACCTTTTGTGGCCATAATCTGATTGGCCAGTCCTTGCCCGCTTGTTTTTTTGCTCCATGTCCTTCAGTTTTCTACCTCAATCTTTTGGGCATGAACAATAAGGATGGAGAGGTCAATATCCTTAATCAACATCGCAGTCTTACAGTCTTTGAGGATTAGGTTCGACACTCCATTAATATACTTAAGCATGCGAGCCATTAGCTCTGCCACAATCTCTGGAGCATATTAAGACAACCTGGTGAACTCCAGAGCATATTCTTCTATTGTTCTGTTTCCCAATCTCAGATTCATGAACTCCGCTACTTTTGCCTCCCTAAGCTCCCGAGGGAAGAATCTTTCTAGGAAGGCTGTAGTGAACTCTTCCCATTCCACTAGTCCTGCTCCTGCTAGCCTCCCCTCCCTCCATTGTTCATACCAGACTTGGACTACCCCTTTCAACTGGTATGCAACCATGTCGGCACTCTCTCTCTAAGTGAATGACATCCATAATCTGGGTGATCTTTCTAATCTCGTCCACAAACTATTGCGGCTCCTCTCCCACCTTAGATCCGTGCAAATTTGGAGGGTTCATCCGAGTGAAATCCCACACTTGAGCAGCTGCTGCAGACCCGTTGTTGATCGGAACCACGTGCTAGTTCACCTGATTTGTAAATGTCTGAGCGAGCAGCTGGATAGCAACCCTAAATTTCATGGTGGACACTTAGTCATCCTGGGGGGATGTTGGAGCTGGTGGGCCAGGTCGGTGAGAATTACTGGCCCTTCTTTCGTTACCACACCGCAGAGGCATAATTTACTGAAATGAAACAGAGCACGAGTTAGGAGAACAATTTTGGAATTGAATTTCAAAACGATAAAGGGCATGAATAAAAGGGAATTTTCCTAATAGCATCTCATAACTTCCTCTTCATAAGTCTGGCGCACTTCACATCCATGAAGAGTACTCTACTCGATGCGGCTTTCAGACATCTGAGGATACTCTAAACCTATCACTCTGATGCCATGTTTGTCACACCCCGAGCTTACATGCTGGATGGGACATTGTACTTGGAGTGACAGGTAACCCCAAGTCAACCCCTGGTCTATCATACACTGGCATTCTGAGTAAACATATGAAAATTAGCGGAAGCCATAAAGTAAATTATAAAACATTTATGAAAGTAGAGCTGAATCATACATTTTAACAACATCTGAATCAAACTACAAGTCCAAAAAAAAATCAAGTCTGTGTTCGAAAGCCACTATAACTAATGATTACTGGAACAAACCCCAAGTTAACTCCAAGTCTATAAAGAAGAAAATAGAACTAAAATAAATGATCTTCGTCCTTGAAAGACGAGGACTTACCAATAGTGCAGCTGGAGTCTTCTGAGAGTGAGCGGCTAGCGAGGCTAGGACTTAGATTCTTCAGCTATATCATAAAACAATACAACATAAAAAGGTATGTATCATTAGTTTGAATGTACTGAGTAAGTGAGATAAACAATACTATAATAACCCGAAAGTGCCTATGATTAGACCGAGGATTTAAAATTTTAATTTGTTGAAACTGGGAAAAATGTTGTAGGATAGACGACCCAACGGATCATTGGTCCAACAAATGACCCGTTGGAAGCAGACGTGGGAGGTGTTGGTCTTGTGTCGATGAGTAACAATGGGTGAATTAATGACCCATCGTTAGAGGTAACGAGTCATGGTCACGAGTCGTTCTAGGGGGATAGGTATATTTTCCAGTGGACCTAATGGAAGGCAACCACGACTCATTGGAAGGACCAGTACAGGATCTGAAGGGGCAAAAACCGGATGATGTGATGAACCGTTGGATGGAAGGACGAATTGTCTTGTCTAGTAGTAGTTCAAAATGAGATCAAGAATTAGGGGCAGTGCAAAAACCGGATGGATACCACAACTCTTGGTATCCTCTAATGATCCGTTAGTCTGGTCATTGGTTCGCTCAGTGCAGATTTTCAAGGTTTTTTTATTAAGGGTATTCTCATCATTCCTATGCTCTAAGGTCCTAAACTATGTCATTTTAAGTTATTTCCTAAGTTTATTAAGATAGGTTAAGCCCTTCTAGCCTATTCATTCTCATGCCAGCAAAAGTTAGAAAAAATTAGAGGTGATCAAGCTAGTCTTCAAGGTTTCTTCATCAATTTCCTTTGGGCTTTCAAGGAGTGGTGAGAATTGATTTTCCCCAGATATGTAGGGTTATGAATGTGTGTTTTGTTCACACCCATGCCCAATCTCTCCTAATTCATGAAGTTTGATAAAAAATCTTATGGGGTTTCGACTAATATCTTGTGGTATTCTAATGATATATTGATAGGTTACTATCTTTCGTGATTTAAACCATATTTTCTGAATTATGATAAGATTTTACAACTATTTTGGTTATAAATTTATTAATTTCGATTTCCACTAAATTAAGCCTTGTTATGCATGTTCTATGATGAATTGAGTTATGATCTTTACTTCAATTGTTGATATTCATAAACCCATCATGATTTATGATTTGAAATATGAAACTATTCAAATGCCCATTATGAATTGATAATTTACAAAGTGTATATATATGATTTATAAGTATGCATGAATCTCATGATTTACTAATTATATTTTTGGCTGATTCATCGGCCTTACCCTCATGGCTAGTTCACGTATTTACAAGGATGTTTATAATTATCATATTTTAACTAGCCCATGAATCTCATGAATATTATACTACGAGCACTATATATATGCTTTGGAAGTAGTATTTAACACCGAGTAGGTTCAGGGCCCAGGTTCTGCCCCAAATCTCAGAACTACGTGGCACTATAGGACATGATGGGACCTCCCTTGTAACTGTCCCCTTTCCCAAATAGGCCCTTTCATGTGTGATGTCACGTCCTTCATGGTTATACCCTTGGAAAGGTATGAACACCCTCCCGACTAGGGTTACAGGTTAGGCTCCACGTGTGGCCATATAGGATATGTTGGTTATAAGAATCTCCCACCGTTCCTCATGAATTATGCATGTTTATGATTTTGTATATTCACTCAAGTCATGTTCAATAAATCTTTGCTCTTATGATTATGACTACGACTTAATTACTAATGTTTTCAAAACCTTGAGCCGTATGTTATCATATGTTATTCATGTTAAGAGCATGTTGTCCTATTCTCATGGCCATTTATTAGTTTTTATATATGTTAAATGTCTGTTTTACTTACCTTACATACTCGGTATATTCCACGTACTGACCACATACTCTATGTTGTATCATGTAATGACACAGGACCCAGCTCTCAGGCTCCCCGTCAGTAGTCCATTTCAGAGTTTAGCTATCAGCTCTTTTTTTTGGTGAGTCCTCATATACCGAGGGCCATATATTCAGACAATGATGTTCCTTTTATTTTATTTTTTGTTGGGTTAGTTGGGGATGTTGTCCAATCAACCCATCTGATAAGATTGAGGCTTTCAAACTAATTGTAGTACTCAACTGTCATGTATCCTTAGTATTTTCCACTTATCATGCGATGTTATGTTGCATTTATGTTTCCACTACATCGTATGTTCAATATTCTTCTCTAAGTGATATGAAGTTAGGTGAATGTTCATGCTATGGGTCGATTTGGAGTCTCTAGGGGCTCCTTGTCCGGTGTTACGATCCGGGTGTACGTTCATGTCGTGACAAACTTGGTATCAAAGCCATAGGTTTGAAGTGTCCTAGGGTGCTTGAAAGTCACGTTAAGTAGAGCTTTTCTCGTGGGTGTGAAGCGCGCCACACTTATGAAGAAGAGGCTACGAGATGTTTAGCAAAATTTTCCCTTCTTTCATGATTTATGTGGTGCGATGAAAAGTCTTTTTAACCTTCTAATTCGTGTTGTTCGCGATTGCAAAATTATGGCTCCTCGAAGAATAAATGGTAGGAGAAATTGGAATGGTGAAGGCCACAAGGATGGCAATGGTAATGGGAACCAGTAGGCCCCACCAGTTTAGGAGCACCAGGAACTAGAGCTAGTTGCCCATGCTGAGTTTCGGGAAGCTATTCCGATGCTTGTGTGAGCCTTGACCACTCAGGTCAATTAGCAAGCTGTTGCGCATGTTCCACAAAATGGAAATGCAGCGGTGGCTCGAGTCAGAGACTTCTTGAGAATGAACCCACCGGAGTTCCTTGGGTCTAAGGTAGATGAGGACCCACATGAATTCATCGACGAGATTGTAAAGATCACCCAGGTCATGGGGGTGACAAATGGAGAGTGTGTTGATTTGGCCTCCTATCAGCTGAAAGGGGTGGTGCATATATGGTTCAAGCAATGGAGAGATGGTAGGGCAGGCCCTATAGGTTGGGAAGAATTTCATGCAGCCTTTCTGGATCAGTTCTGCCCTTGTGAGATGAGGGAATTGAAGGCGGTCAAGTTTGTAAATCTGAAGCAGGGTGATATATCTGTTCAGGAGTACACTCTGGAGTTCACCCGCTTATCCAAGTATGCACCAGAGTTAGTGGAATACTAGAGGCCTCGGGTGAGCCGATTTGTGTAGGGAGTGGCAGACTACCTGGATAAGTATTGTAGGATCGCCATGCTAAATTAGGATATAGATTTTTCCCACATAGTGTTGCATGCCCAGAAGATGGAGTTAGTGTATCGAAGGTAGAGAGAGGCCAAGAGGGCCAGGAAAGACAATTATGGGATTTCTCAAGCTAGATCGGTGGGTGGACCGCGCCAGTAGTCTCAGTACATGTCTTTTTCTCTAGCACCATCATCAGCTAGTACACCATTTATATCATGAGGGGATTGGAGGAGCAGGGATTCATATTCGAGAGGCCAAGATAACATGAAGATATAGAGCACTTTTCCAGCTTATGCGAGGTGCAGCAAGAATCACCGAGAGAGGTTCCTAGTTCGCTTAGATGCTTGTTTCAGGTGTAGAAAACCCAGACACAGACTCAAAGATTTCCTTTCGTCTAGATCAGGCGGAATTGGAGCCCATATGCCAGCCATTAGTTCATCCACTCTAACAGCACGTCCCCCTCTGCAGGATGCCTTGACTAGTTCAGCCAGCATCAGCGCCAGAACAGGTTATATGCCCTCATGACACGTCAGGAGTAGGAGACTTCACCGGATGTGGTTATTGGTATGTTACAAGTGTTTCATCTTGATGCCTATGCTTTTTTAGATCAAAGGGCTACCCTATCTTTTGTGACACCTTATACTTCTAGTAGCTTTGGAAGTAGTCTCGAGACTCTGTGAGAACCATTTTCAATTTCTACAATTGTTGGTGATTAAGTTATAGCTAGGCGGGTGTATAGAAGATATCCAATCACTATATTGCATAAAGTCACCTCCACAGACCTTGTAGAGTTAGCCATGACTAACTTTGATATTATTCTTGGAATGGATTGGTTGTATGCATGTTATTCTTCTATTAATTGTAGAACCCGTGCGGTGGAGTTCCACTTTCCGGGTGAGTCGGTCTTGGAGTGGAATGGTAGTTCGGCCGTGCCTGTAGGTCATTTTATTTCCTATCTTAAGTCAAGGAAGATGATTGCCAAGGGTTGTATCTGTCATCTAGTTAGGGTGAAGGATGTTGAGTCTGAGACCCCGACTATCTAGTAAGTTCCGGTGGTGCGTGAGTACCCAGAAGTATTCCTTGATAATTTGCCAAGTGTTCCTCCCGAGAGGGAGATTGATTTTGGTATTGACCTTCTTCCCGAAATGCAGCCTATCTCTATCCCTCCTTACAGAATGGCTCTATCCAAGCTAAAAGAGTTGAAGGAACAACTGAAGGACTTGTTAGATAAGGGTTTCATTAAACTGAGCAAGTCCCCATGGGGCGCACCAGTCTTATTTGTTCGAAAGAAGGATGGTTCTCTTCGCATGTGTATTTATTATTGGCAATTGAAAAAATTCATTAAATAAGATGTATCCTTTAACAAAGATTGATGATTTATTTAAGTAGCTTCAGGGTGCCAAGGGTTTCTCAATGATAGATCTCAGGTCCGAGTATCACCAGCTCAGGGTTTGGGAGAGTGACATCCCAAAGACAACCTTCAGGATGTGGTATAGTGAATATGAGTTTGTAGTTATGCCTTGTGGACTAACGAATGCTCCAATAGCTTTTATGGACCTTATGAACAGGGTGTTCAAGCCATACCTGGACATGTTCGTGATCGTGTTCATTCATGACATCCTTATATACTCTCGCAGCGAGGAGGACGCCGCTCATTTGAGAGTAGTGCTTCAGACTCTCAAGGATCATCAATTATTAGCCAAATTCAGCAAGTGTGAGTTTTGGTTGACCTCCATAGAATTTTGGGCCATGTTGTATTAAGTGAGGGCATAAAGGTAGATTCTCATAAAATCGAGGCGGTGAAGAATTGGCCTAGACTGGTAAATCCTTCAGATATTCGAACTTTCTTGGGTTTAGCTGGCTACGATCGGAGATTTGTTGAGGGTTTTTCATCTATTGCAGCACCTTTGACCAAATTGACTCAGAAGAAGGTGAAGTTTCAACGGTCGGAGGCTTGTGAGAAGAGCTTCCAAGAGTTGAAGATTCGACTTACCTCAGCACCGATGTTGACCCTACCCGAGGGTATCGATGGGTTCGTGGTGTATTGTGATACTTCAAGAATCGGACTCGGGTATGTATTGATGCATCGTGGGAAAGTGTCACGACCCGGATGGAGGCTCGGATCGCGACACGGGAAAAGGAGCCCCGAGAGAACCCAAGTCGACCCATGGCATAAGCATACATCTAACTCAATCAAGAACTTAATAACCATCAATACAATCATAGCAGAATTCTAACATTAATATAACATCCCAATATCAAATCCGAAACTGAATACATACATATGTTTGCATAGCCTCTAAACATGATGACTTGATGGGACAAGACCCCAACTAACTCAACAAGATGAAACTGAAATACATAAGGAAAAGATAGATAGTCTGGTCCTCGGAAGATAATGACTCACCAAAAAGAAGACGCTAACTCCAATAATCTATCTAAGAGCAGGGCTGAACCTGAGAGTTGGGTCCTATATCATGAAACGATACAACATAGAAAGTATATGGTCAGTACGTGGAATGTACTGAGTATGCAAGGTAAGTAAAACCGTTAAGTAAGTAAAATCATTTAAAGACAATGCATATATTAGACATAAACATTGGTAAACTGAGAGTAGGGCTTGCATGCATTCKTTCTTAAATCATGATCTTTTCATAACAKACAATACATAGCTTTATAACATCAAACMGACTTGGATGACTCAAAGCTGAAATATGTCATTTATAGAAAAACTGAACATTGAGTCAAACCTTTCTTTTAGAACAYGCATGAGTATATAATAATCATGAGTAATGAATWTRCATATYTGAATCTTATAGAACAATGGGAGACTCGTCACTTAACCGACATACMACGATAGAGCTTATATGGTCCCAACTATTACACTCAAGTRGGCAGAGCYGTCCAAAATCTTKCTAGGTCTAAGGACGCTACCATGATATCGATATCAAGCTCATGRGCCATTAGGACYAGGGATAGTTCACAAGGGAGGTCCCAATAATATAACAGTATCAACCTACGTTGGCGCGTAGTTCTGGRGMATAGGGTGATCGACCCTTAACCCGCTCGGTGCTAGACTCTTCTCCCAAAAACACGCATATGTTGTACATTGTATATAACGAAGCTCAACATCATCTATTGACGAAGCTCAATGATCAAATACATCTCAAATACGAAATCATGCATATGAGGAGCTTTAGTTCAAAACATACCACAAACTAAAAGCATACTTGGGAGCCTTCGCTCCAAAACCACGTGGTAAGCTATGCATAGAAGTAATAACTTAAAACATACAACAAGAAAGAATATAAAATTTGGGAGTCTTCATTCCAAACAATGTGGTAAGCTTAGTTTCGGGAAAATCTTTATTTAAACATTACATATGGGCATTGCCCAAAACTTTATCATACTTAGAAGTACTCAATTCAAATTGAAAACGTATTTATAAACATTGGTAGCTTCAAATAATAATTTTCATCATAATACCTCATCATTACCATATTTACTTCACAAATCTCACTTTTCATGATCATATCATCAATGGGCTTCAACGTTCATAAGGCTAGAGACATAATAATTGAAATCATAATGAAATCAGCTCATGCTTCACAATTCGATAATAAAATCATAATCAATTCATACCCATGTGAAGAAATTGAAGATTCATGCATTTGGGTAAAAACCCCATAACTTGAT
>JACEIK010005474.1:88078-109520 GCA_018107945.1 Datura stramonium | reverse complement strand
ATAGTTTCTTAAATGTGCTATGATATGTAATTTTTCCTTTTTAATTTTTACTCTAACACTATAAAAGTGCTTAAAAGCTATTTTGGCTTCAAAATACTTAAGATAAGCCAATCCAAAGAGGCTCTAAAAGCGCTTCTAAATAAAAACTACTTTTTTAGCTTGCGAAAAGCTATTCTTCTGATTGCTACTGGTCAAAATCACTTAAATTTTCCCCCTAAAAATTAAGCCGAACACCTTAGTCATACAAAACAAGCAGTTTTAGCTCCCGGAAGGTTGGTGAAACAAGGTATTAGACTCCGGAAACGTTTCTTGGAAGCCTTATATTGATCTTTGTATTTCAATGGTTTTTATCTCAGGAAATCAGTCTCATACTGAATCCTTGATTTGGAAGATCCCTTTATCATATTGGCATCTCAATTAGTTAGGGGTAATATCACGTTTTACAATAAAGTTGGATTGATAATGCAATCACAATATTGTTAAGACTATGCTTGTAGAAGGAAAAGGATATATACTTAAAAACTTAAAAAGCACAGCCTTTTGTATCCTTCTGTGGCCTCAAGATATGTGGTAATTGGTAAATATCCAACTTCGTCTCTATGAATTAAAACTAGGCTCCTGAATATAATGTCAAAATTCTTTCTTAATGATTCTCAATAGCTTAAAACTCTTGTGCTAGCTTTATTCACATCATTTTACAAGACTATCAGTTACAACACAAGCTAGACTAGCAGAAAAGGCTTTAGCTTTGATACTCACTACGTATGTTCCGTGCTATCGGAATCCATTTCTTTCTGCTCAGATATTATATTACAGTTGGATGTCCAAAACCAGCTACTGATCGCGCATGTTTTACTGTCTCTAAATCTTGTGTTCTTGAAATCAAGCAAGCCTCAGCACTATGACTGCCAGCAAAGTAGCAGCTCTGAAGTAGATTTCCTTCACATTTTTGTCCAAGTTATTCATCATGTCTTCCTCTATCATATCCAACTTGCCTGGACTTCTGTTGATCACCACAACCGTATCCCTCAAATTATTGACAGCCCAAGAGAGCCATATAAGTCCAAGGCCTAAACCAGTGTTCAATAATCTAGGTGCAGAGAAGACAATTCTTCCACAAGCTAGTTTGCAGGCAACAGAGAAAAGGACAGCTATGCCGGTTCCAGCAATGCTAGCAGAGAACTTGGTCAGAAAGTGTGGTAGTTGGGGACCTGATTTCTTCAATGAAAGTATTGCAGTTTTGCCAGAGCGTTTCTTGTCAACTATTATGGACAGAAGGCTTTCACATGCATGGAGGTAGTTGTTCCTGTAGATCTCTCTCTCTTTAACTGCTTTCTTGCTGCTCTTTCTCTGCAGTGATGTCTGGTACTTAGTTTTCTGAGGACTGTAAAAAAGTGCAAATGTGTGAGAGGATTTTTCCCGAGGTACTGTAAACTAGAAATTACACGAGATTAGTGCTCATCCAACTGATTGCTATTACACATGAAAGCTGAAATTTCTTTCCTCCTATTAAATAAGCCGAGTACAGTAAATAACTCATATGGATCAAAGCCTGCTAAGCAAGTATCTGAAAATTGAGGTGGGCTTCTAAATCCTTGAATCCATCTCCCTCTTCATAATGTGCAATAACTGTATGAATACTTCCAGTAGAACTATGGAACTTGTCGTCATGGTTTTAGAAGACGTGTCAAATACAGATACAGCTAGAACTGTTCTCTAAAGAAAACTACTGCAGAGTATACAAAAAGCAAACCTCAGACCTGAGAAGTGAGCTAATATCCTAGATATGGGAAACATGGATCATACATTCAGCTATGTGGTTGCATCCTTATTTAACTCCATGGTAATAAACTCTATTTGCTTTGTCAAATTGCCTTATTTAGCTAATTATCCTTGTTGCATGTTTAACATATTCTCAAAAAAGTCAAACTTCAAATAACAGATTAAATGTATCTTTGAATAAGATTTCCATGTCATAGATATCATTAAATGAAAAATGTAGCCAAGAGAACAAAGAGCATGAAAAAATGGGATGTGAGATGAATCAGATACCTCCTTAGAGATGCTGCATTCACGTCAAGTTTCTGTGCAGAATTTTCACCTTTAGACTTTGTCTTGCATGTCTTCCTGCACAGCAAATAACTTGACTTAAACCTTGAGGGGCTGTGGTCACTTTATCAAACACATGCATTCTTTTCAGTATTAACAGACAGGGAAACTAACATGCTGGATGATTTTAGTGCCACTACTCCGATTGCTTATTGTCTCAATTGATGAAGAAGAAGATGGTTCTTAGCAGACCTTTTTAGTTTGGATCAATAGCTAAACTTGCCAGTCAGGACCAATCTGGTATACATGATTGAGCATGACTTCCCCTTAGCCCAGGTGAAAGAGGCAGAAGAGCTGTTGCTCACCCCGGCACCAATTTGTTACATCCCCAATCTCCCAGACTTGATCATCCTTTGTCCTATTGTCTACCGACTTCTGAAGCACAATATCATAATTTCACCACTCTAAACAATTGTTCAAACCAATAGAAGCTAATAAATCCTTGACAATTATGATGCTGGCTCATTGCGATGATGAACCAAGCTTAATCTGGTTACCTTACATATAGGTAGCAATAACTTAACACCTCCTACATATGTCTTTCCTATACAGGCACACAAGAAGCATCTACCAAGGCAGACCCATACAGACGGAAGACCTGGACCCTCTTACAGCTCAGAGTAAAAGGATGTAAAAAAGGGTATTTGAACATGGTATCCTTTCCCACAGGATCAGAACGGTACATGCTAAGATACTTATTTTGATCTGATATGAAAACCTTGGCTTTCTAGGGGTTCTAACTGAATTAGGATATCACTTTACTCCCAAACTAGGATTTTTCTACACTCCTTGGCAAATCACTCTATATGCAGTCTCTTCTCCCATGCCCCTCTGGCCATTCTTGTCTTGATTGCATCATTGTATTTATATATTCAGATAGTATGCAACTATGCCAAGCATTTACCTATTCATAATGGTAGAGGCTTCATTTTAACTATTTAATTATTTCCCATTCTTGTCCTTATCTGTGATAATCATTATCACTGTTACTTTATACTTTGCCAACACATTTTTTCACCTTAAAGTAGAAGCTGAGAGACAAGGCACTAACTCACTTCAACTGAGATACTGAATTATTCAGAAAGAAAATAATAATTTAGCTACGATATCTCTATATTTGAGTGTTGGAACCACGGCAAACCTACGGTACTGCAAGTCAGAAAGAAAGCTTTTAAGCGCTAGAGAAAAAGCCCAACAAGTTCTATTTTCAATAGGATAAACCACATGACAAGAAAACATTTGTCACATCTACTCAACAAAAACTTTAGAACAGAATTCAAGCAAAGAAACTATTGCTACCTGTCAAAGTATGGAACCAGCATTGCATGCTTTGTGCATTTCATTGAGTCCTTTGAGAAGTAGAACTCGGAGATAATTGAAAGTATGTCCTTCATCTCAACCCTAGCACTAGCACTAGTAACTAATACACGGCCATCAGAATGAATCAATTTTCCTGAATTTAGTCCTGTCAAATTTGAAGAAGGCTCCCATAGGTGGAGTGCAGCACTTGGATAAACAAGAGAGGGCTGAGACTTAGCATCACGAGACTGTTGTTCGAGATAAGAAGCAAATTGTTGTTGATGCACATCTATCGCATCAGCCAGCGGCCCCATGAGATCAAAGAGTGTAGACACATCTATTTCACCGCTTTCTACATCGTTTGATCCAGACCTAAGGTACTTAAGAATCTTCTCCTGTCTTGTGCATTGTTCAGCAATCCCAAAGCTGAAGAGCACTGAGTTCAAGTGATTGTCTGCGGGAAAAGATAGGGGTTATCGGCATGGTACAGTAGTAAAAAGATACGAGTAGTTTTCATGAGCAATAATGGATCCATCTAAGATCATCAAGAAATTAAAACTTAAAATTTAAGAAAAATTTTGAGGAAGTGTGAACTATGAACCTCGCACATCTATGAATACTGGTCCCCCAACGGTTGATAGGATCCTGACAGAGGGATTGCCTGCCAATAACCGACTCATCGGTTTCCATAAATCCAGTCTCTGATTCAACCTTAGGCTAGCACAACTTGACTTCACCATATCTTGATTAACTCCAGGAATAGGAAAAAACAGAAGACTATCCTGTAATTAGAAAGAAAGCATACCATTTAAGTGGGTCTAGGATCACTTAAAGTTAAAGACCAGAGTAGACTACTAAAGTGATAAACTGCTCATCAATTGCCAGACAACTTGGCAATTCTTTAAATAACAGGGAACAACAAACATCAGAAGTCGGACTTAAATATGGAAGGAAATATAAGATTCAAGAGCTTTAGTTACACCTAAGATATCTTAGGTGCATATCACTTTGTATCCAAAAATTAAAGCAAATCCATAAAAAGTTGAAAGTCAAAAGCAAATAACACATCTCTAGTTGCAAAGATTATGCTTCTATCATAGGACAACAAGATGATAAGTATAGGATGTCTTCCTTTTCAAGTCGGATAATCCAAACAACAATATTTGAATATGCCCCAGGCTTGAAGGAAGCAAGGAAGACAATAACTAGCATTACCGATCTTTTCATTTCAACAACTTAGCAAAACTATATTTACATAATTGCTACTTGTTCTCTGCTTAGTTGTTCTCAGCATGGCTTCTTTGCTATTGCAGTTGCTTTACATGCTTGATTTTTGATATGCTTACTCGAGCCGAGGGTCTAAAACAACCTCTCCACCTTTACAAGGCAGGAGGTACTATTGCGTACACACCATCCTTTCCAAACCCCGGTGGGATTACACTAAGTATGTTGTTGCATATTGCGAGGTGAACCTACTGTCTCTCCAAAATTGGACTCATTAACACAATATAATCTCACAACCTTCATCTGGATCAGATTACATGATCAAATCTTGTTTTTTTCTTTTTTTAAAAAAATAATCATATTATTATGCCCCATAGCTTAACGACCTGCAAAGACGAGAGGTTCCGGGAGGAACAAACAAAAGTATGAACACCAAAATAAGTACAAAATCGACACAACGAAATATGTTACCAACCAACACCAAGAAAAAAAAGGGGAAAAAGAACCCATCAACTAATCAATCAATAGGTGACTAAATTTCAACCCATAAAAGATTTTCAAAATAAGCTTACCTTTGTAACCCTTCCTGTGCTCAGTTCTGGAGGAGAAAAAAACCAAGGAGGATAACCATTAGAAGCCATAAGACAACCTTCAACCATCTTTGAGAGAAACCCGGTTCAGAAACAGAAACAGAAACTTCAGTTTCTGATCCTAAATTTCTCTTCTTTAAGCTTGATTTTGATTGTCACAGCATCTGGGGCTTATCCTGCTATTCACCTCAGGTTCCCTCGAGATTTTATTGCAATTTGGTGGTTTAGAAACTTCAAGTGGCCCTTGAGAATTAGGGGTTACATCTTTTTGGTTGGATTCTTGAATCAAGACAAAAGTAAGGTTTCGACTTTTTCTCCGTTTTTGGTTTCTTCTGGGACCTGTGGTGCAGGTTTATACTACCTTAAAGTTCGTTCACCCAATTGAACATCGGTTTTCGTTTTAATCATAATTTGCTTACCACAAGTCACTCCAAAGTCAAACAGTGAACACTATCTAAAATGCGAAGTGCCCGACTAAAATTCATACTACTCCGCCCACAAAAATTATGGTAGGTAACATTGAAATTATTAATTTTAGCATACGCGATTCATGCAGTTAAGTTGTTTTTTTTGTGTTAGTAAAAATTTATTTTTAAAATAGCATAATATTTTAAATCTTATTTAATATAACTTGATTATTTAAAAAATTATAAATTATAATTTTAAATTAATAAATGATCATATTTAGAGTTTAATCCAAGCCAATAGTTTTTCCTTCAATTTGTTTTAATACTTCCTTCATTAAACAAAAGTAGAAATAAGTTTGATTAAAAGATTAAAAAAATTGTTTGCTTTTACATGAACACTTAAATGCATGCATTATATGTATATTTTCATGTTAATAATTACAAAATTTATATTATTACACTATTAACAGATTAACATTACGAAGACACATTATAATATACATAACGTTGTATAGTAGGTTAGAACATAGAGTATAAGTTGTTCGTTTAAACAATTAACACTTAAGAAATCATATTGTGATCTATTACTGATTTAGTTTTGGCACTAGTAAATTGATATCACATCACAATTGCATTATTTATTTGTATTTGATTGTTCAGGATTTGTTATATCACCAAATTAAGAAAGACTCATCAAAATTAGTGAAAACAACCACTAATGCTTGCATTACAGATGAACTATTCTATATCACACTCCTTGGAGTGCGACCCTTCTCTGAAACCATGTTGTTAGGTTATTGTTGTCACATGGCCCAATGAACTGAGTCATGCAGGCATCTATATTGATTCTAACTCAATAGGAAAAACCTTTCCTTAACCAATGCATGAAGTAAATTCAAGGCTATTTAACTTGCATGCATACGAAATGATTCTAGAATTAAACAACACTTCCCGAATCGCAGTCTTCTCAGACCTGATCTACACAGGTACAGAGCCTAACTGAATATTAACAAAATAAAATGACAGCATAACTTCGTCTGCGGAGCAAATGCGTAAACTGATGCTGAGTAATCCGCCATTCTTGAAACTTCAAACCTACCACAAGCTACACCCAAAAAGGTGTGGCAAGATAGTATCAGTACACCATATATACCGGTGAACATATTCGCCGACTAAGATTAGTTCACGTAATAGCATATAATTAGCATGCAATCGATTTACTCAAATTTAGCAACAATTTCAACTTATATTTATAATTTAAAGTTCATTAATCACTTCCTTAATTCATATAACTCAACAATATTCATCGCGAACACACTTTCTATTACCATTTTTTCTCATCTCGCTGCAGCAGACGCTTAACCATTGCAGCGGTCTCGTGACAGCAACCCAATTCACTCATTGCAGCGATGCCCTATTAGACAGTAGCCCTGTTTCATTGATCTTTTTCTTTTCATTTCGCCATTTTAACATTATTACTTTTTACCTATTTCATTTACTAACTTTAATTATTACTAACTAGAACCTGTTTCTGTCATTAAGACCTATTTATAAACGCAACATGATTAAGTAACCCTCTTTAATTCCTTTTCTACTCTTTTAACTGCTCCCTTGATATTATAGTTAAAGCTGACTATCTCCTAGTAAATCACACTACCATCAGTTAGTAGTCATATTTACCTTCTATAACCCACAATGTCCACATTAATCAAGCATTCAATCACAACGTTAATTAAATAACTCAAGTACACATAATAAAAATATCAAACCATACCAACGGAGTTAGGTCCTCCATAATTAAGGTACATGCGCATACCTTCCTCTCCCTATTCCACACCAGTATCATATCATCATGTATTACCTCCCATTTGTGTCTCTCACATCATGTCAGATCATGTCGGTATATCATTGTGCACTTTTATATTTGTACGTCTTTGTCATTGTAGTCGTATGTATATCAAACCATACCTGCACAAATATTTGTCTCACAATTATATCATTGGTGATATGCCGGGCATACGCCTCGTCACATCACTACATATGCCAGAGGGTGTATGTCTACTGCTTCAAGTCATGACCTGCAGGGACTCTGAAATCATGTACTGTACACATAGCCGTATGAATATTTAGTCATTGTTTGTGTACTCATATCCATACACCCAGTCGTATGAGCATTTAATCATACTTGTCTATGTATTCATCCATATTGCTCGCCCGAATGCTCACCTCAGGCACGAGTCTCTGTATCCATTATTCCCACATAAGCTTGATTTTACCAACTGGCTTGTCTGGATACTCACCTCGAACCACGACCTCTCATTCCCAACATACAGATGACTCACCTTTCCATTCCCTCACCCACCTCATTTTCTCACTTGGTTACCACAGATTTCACCATATTTCATGAACAATATATCATAATTTAATTCATTTTAACAAATCACAGCTGCAATAATAAAATTAACCATTACAAGTTATAACACAATCATGGCCCAGGGTCATTTCACGATTAGTTAGTTATTACGTCGCCCCATGCCCAAAGTTCATCAAGACGTGGAGCAAACTGGCCGCTGCAGATTGGACCTTGCTGCAACGACAATGCTGCACCGACCGCGGTCTCACTGTAATGGTTATAGTGCCGCTGCGGCGCCACTGCTCAGGCAGTACTACGACCCAACTCTCCATAGATTCCTCTCATAATGGTTCTTCGCAATCAACTCACCTACTATGCATATACCTATTAGTCAATCCAATATTATCGAGCCCTTCTTCCTCTGGCCAACAATAACCAATTCGACACGAATCCTTATTTACAACCACACACATTGTCTAACCAAATTCAATTCTCTCTTAGATACGTTCCTTGACCTTTGAACATATCAAAAGTAAACTTATTAATCCATTAACTCATGCAAGCGCATGGTGTCCATGCCCATACCCATGACTATATTCTGGTCCTTTATTTGGGGCATACCTTAGGAGTAGCCCTTTATGAATTTTCACCTAAATAAAAATCTAATGTTCTGAACTCAAGACTTTTTGTACCCCACAAAAGTGCATACTACGATAACATCACCTCTTTCTTAGTTTCTCCCGATTACTTTTATCTAAGTAATTGCATATGGATTATAATCTAGCTAATGGTGATTAACATGGAAATTCTCTCCTTACTTATCAGTGGCACATCAAGCATACACACATATACGATTTGTTAATCAAAGTCTAACACAGAGGTAATCTATAGCCTACCTGGGTGCCAAGCTATGTCGTCAAAAAGTTTCCAGCATGTGCCCTCCTCAAGTTCCGAGGTTCTTGTAAGAAATTATCGTGGCGAGAAGACCAGTCTTGCCTTCTCTAGTCTCCTTATTTCTCTTTCATTGTTAGAAATCCTAACTTTTTGTTTCTGGGCGTTTTGATTCACTAAACCTTATAAAAATAGGTTTTTAAATCCCAACCTGGAAAGAATTATGGAGTTTTGATCATCGTCTCCAGCTTCAGCGGTCCCGTTACAGCGAAATTGGTACGACATGATCCTATGACCCATATAATTTTAACTTAGTCCATTCAGGTTAATCGTCACACAATCCTTTAGGAATTCCGGGGACATAACTCAAACTCACAAAAATTTTAAATTTACCCATGCTTAGATCGTCCGGGTGCCACAATAATCGGACGGGTCATTATAGTTGTATCCTAGAGGGGACAAGTCAAGATTATTACTGCTGGATGGTGAAGATTACACCCTTGTGAGCTTGAATCTCCTTAAAGAGAAGCGAGATATCCGATACATGCCTCCTTTGAATGTTTATTTATTTATTTTTGTTAATTTTATTTTCAAGCGTAATATACGGTATATTCACCAATAATTTAAGGAGATTCATTCTTGTTGCAGTTTGAAAAATTATAGATATCAAGATAGGAGATCTCAATGTCACCCTATTTCAACGTATCTCTTCAAAAGATGGAAGAGAAAGAGGGTGAAAGGGGTAAGTATTTTTCACTTTCTCAACTCAAGCGAAGTACAAGTTAAAAAAAAAAATTTATCTAATATTTTTCATGAATAAAGTTTAAATTCTCAAAATAGTGGGGTTGATGAAATGAGAGAAAAATATTCATCATGAAAAAAAGTGATATTTGCATCTATGAGAATGCTTTAAAAAATTAAGTGTTACAAGTACATATATTAATCTTGAAATAATTTACATGTTATTTGTTTCATATGAGATTTTGGTATAACGTGAGTGTTATCAAGTAAACACAAAAATATGTTGGTAGCCATTTTAATATAGCATATTTGATTGAGATATGTTTCATTCTTGTAATATAAAATACCATAAAATATGGTGAATTTTCTTGACAAGTCTCATTATGTTGAAAAAAAATTGAAATATAATTTTATTGATTTACTGATTTGCAGCTATTTACTGATTCAATTATGTGAAAAATGAAGTGATAAATATTTTAAAAGAGTATGCATGATATTATGTAAGAAGTATTTGGCATGTAAACGCAAATCAGGTATATTTACTTGATACAAAATTTATGACTTGTTTTGCAAATAATACCATGTTACTCAAAATGCCTTTTTGATGCAGATGAAAACACTTGGTGCTATTTGTTGAAAATAAAAATCATTATTTCTAACTCTACAATAGAGGTTGAGTTTGTTGTCAACTTCCAACCAGTGGAAAGAGAATTGGTTGAGAAATTTATTATTTCAAATATCTTATTTGAAAAAAAAATTAATTTCTTTTATTTTAATTTATTGTAATAATACTAATGTTATTGGTAGAGTATAAAGTCGTTATTACAACGATAAATTCAAACATATGAGAGGAAACTATTTTATTGTGAAGTCATATTTGACAAGTGGTACTATAAACATTGATTATTTCAAATCTTGTAGATACACTAACCAAGGCCTTGACAAGATAAAGGGTCTAAAACATATCGAGGCATGGTTGAAGCTAAATTCTTGAGTCTTATATGAAGAAACCCAATCTAAGGACTGGAGATCCTATAGCAAGTTCAATGGGAAAAATGAATCATATGATGATTTATTATGAAATGCAATTTGTATATTTATTTTATTTCTTCCTATGATGAATGCATTTAGCTTATAATGATTTGTGAAGATTGAATCTATGGACTTTTAATAAAGTTTGTATCTCGCATGAGTGGAGTGTTAGAGTTACGAGGCATCTTTGACAGATTTCACCTGGCAGGTGTGAAAGTAGGCCACTATAAGAATGAGAATTGTTCTCAAAAACACTCGTGAAAAAAGGATAGCACAAGGTCGTAAAGTGCTGACTAATAAAGCTTATATATGTCAACACTTTGATTATTATGTGTAGGCAGTGATACTTTATTTTTTCTAAGCAGTCATAGTTCAAATGCGAGACTACTCTTGTCTCTGGAGTAAAGGTTATGTTTTTACTAAGTAGAAGTTCAATGCAGAACACACCTTCATTACACATAATAATCTCTCTTCAACTAAATTTATAAAAAGAAAAAATTAAAAAAACAAAAAAAACATGTAATTTAATTAAAATTAAAATTAAAATTATAATATTAAGTGCATGATAATTAATGGAAAACAAAGTGGAGAAGGTGGTGTTATTATTTCTCGTAATTCATGTAACCATAATAGCATGTTGTCCATATTATATCCTACTAATGGCCCCACTATACCTCAAGTTATTATCCACCATTCTCAATATTTTACCTATGGAAGAAATCCTAGACCTATATAAAATATGCTCTTTTCCTTGTGTTGATGTATATGAAAAAATAAATGAGAAATATATATTATAGATACAGGCTTTGTATTATGTTTATATATTGAGGTTAGTGCGATGAAAGGAGTGGGACAAAATAAAATATTCTAAATCTTCAACTAATTCACTATACAAAGAGAGTAATTTTATGTTGAAGGAAGGTGTTCTTTCGATGAAGCTGGACTCTTCAATTAATTCAGAGTTGTTTGAGTCATACGACTTTTATTGGGTTATTGTATCTGGAGAGGGGACAAGTTAAGAGTATTACTGATGGATCAGTGAAGATTACACCACAGTGAACTTGAATCTCCTTAATGAGAAGATATCTGCGCCTTATCCTGAATATGTATTTATTCATTTTTGTTAATCTTATTTTCAAGCATATTAATACGATATTTTAGCAAATATTTTTTAATATATAAATTTTATTTTATAAATTTTAAAATTTTATATTCAAATTTATAAATATTAATTATATTTGACCGTTATATTCCGAATCAGAACAATTTATTTTAGAAGAAACGGAATACCTTTTATGGTCATTTTTCTATTGGTTAAAAGAAAAACACATCATAGGTAGCAGGGAATGTTGAAACTTTAGTATTACTTTTGTAGATGAGAAAAAACTAAAAACTTCATCAAAAAAGAATTAAGAGATTCAAATCAATGAAGGAAAAGCGATAGATATAGGCATATTTAAGAGTACATTAGTAATCTTATTTTTTGAATATTTCTAAAAAGTAATTGAGTAAATCATTAATGATAGTTCCACGGGCATCGAAAAGAATGTAGAATGGAGTGAAATAACTAATGTATTAGTCGTACGATTAATTACTTTCCAAATGCTAAAAACCAATAGTCTAATCTAAATTTATGCAACTTATTTTTTTCACTAAGTTTTAAATGAATGATATATTTTTAATATTTTAATTATAAATTATCATAAAAGAAAATCTTTATTTATTTTTAATAAACTATCTATTTTTAATACTATGACCAAAGCTTCCACTTTTCCTTTCTTTAAATTCATAAATTTCAAAATTTTAAATTTTGTATTTAGTCAAATAATTTTATATAAATTAATACGGAGTTAGGTAATTATTTTAGGGATCGTTTTATATGAAGACATGTAATGGATCGTTTTATATGAAGACAAGTAATGCAGACATTAGTAATATAAGGATTAATAATGCAGGTATTGGTAATATAAGGATGATAACTGCTAGAATTATTTTTAGTAAGTGTTTGGTTCATTATTGTTAAAAACTACATATACATGTGGCTTATGTTTGGTTTAAAACTCTATAAAAATCTTTTTTACAATTATGCCCTTGAATTTTTGTATTAAAAAATTTAGGAACCAATATAAGATATTATATTATTTTCTTGATATAAAATAATACACCTATAATATATAAATAATTCATACAATAGATATAATTAAATTAAATTAAATAATTAAATAAATATATTAATTAAACTAATTTAATCCAATAACTATTCTAGTGAGTACAATCTTCCCAAATGGGTCTTAGTTAACTTATTATAAAAGCTTTTGATGTTGCACCTTTATTACAGCCTGCCAAACAGATATTTTAATGTATAATCTTTAATTATTATTTTTAAATGTATGCCTATTCTGTTTTTAGTTTTAGTTAATTTTGAGTATGCAGCGTCTTGCGGCGTGTTCTTTATATTAATAAGAATAAATTTTTAATATAGCATAAATAATATTTAAAATATATATTTATGTACCAAATAAAATTTAGGGAAGAAAATTATGAATTTAAAATTGATAAATGATTATATTTAAGAGTTTGATTCAATTTATTAGTTCATTCTTCAGTTTGTTATAATACTAACCAATGAATGGCGTGTGTTTTTTCTTGTGTGGATCCTATTTCAATGGAAATTTGATGAATCGACCACTTACACGTCTTGCTTTTACTATTATATCATGAGTTACTCAACATATTGCTTGACGTAAAACATATACTATTAATTATGTTTTAACGTAATATAGATAGATAGATATGATGATTACTTTACTCTAATTACCAAATAGTGTTCAATATAATTTTTGAAAAGTATAAGCTTGAACTTTGTGTCTTTAAAGGTTAAGCTTTAATGGTTAGAAAAACATATATGTAAAATATAAAATACAATAAGAATACATAAGAACTCAAGCATATATGTAAAATATAAAAGATAATATAAAAAAAAATCCTCTTCGTCAATAATGTTGTAGTCATTGGAGTGCCTTCCTTTGTTCCCTTTTCATACTCTTTTACTAATTCAAAAAAAAAAATTATTATCCAATGAGAATCATATCGCCTTAAGTTGTTAATTGGTACAATCCTTTTCAGATATGAAGAATGTCAGATATAAATAATACAAATTTAAATCACATAATATCAATATAAGACTCAATTAAATGAGATAACATAATATTAATATTAGACTCGGAAACAATCTAAGTTAAATTATTTTGAAATACATAACTTGAACTAACATAACAATTGCTATTGTCTTTTTCAAATCCACAACATGAAAAAAAAAAAACTAAGAATAAAAAGAAAGATAGATTAAGATTAAAATATACAAAAAATTGGAGATTGAATTAAAAGTACTTATATGTAGAGTTGATGAATTAAATTGTGCAATTATAAATTTTTTTTATTTTTTTTATTTTTTTTATTTTTTTTAGTTTTTTTATATTTTTTAAAGAAAAAATGTATAAAATTCTCTATAAAAAAATAATAATTTGTGATTATAAAAAGAAGAAAATTCATGACTATAAAGAAAAAAAACTATCAACCAGGAAAAAAAACAGAAGTAATTACCTTTAAAAGGCAGAACAAAATCGTAACTATAAGAAAGAAAATTATCAAAAGGAAAAAAAGAAGAAGAAATAATTTACCTTCAAAAGGAAAAAAACCTTTAGAGGAGGGGGAAAAACGGTTTGTCACTGTCAAAAAAGGAAAAAGAACTTTTGATTGATTAATTTAAATAAAAAAGATTTACGTTATAAATAAATATTATGTTATATATAAAAATTTTAATAGAATAATAAAAAGATTATATTAAAAGATAATTATAAAAAATAATAAATAATAATTTATCTATTATAATATCTTCTAATAAAGGACAAAAGTTTAATCAATATTTATACAGACCTTCACACTTTTAATATAATATAGATTGAGATTTACATTTAACTTTTAGTTTCTTTGTTAAATAATAGAATTATTCTTTTATAAAACTTATCACGAGGACAAAGTAGGAAACATATATACATAAATAAAGAAAAAGAGAAAAGAAAGAGAATGACATATTCAGGAGAAAGCATGTATAAAATATCTCTGTCTCATTTGTTTTCCAAAAAAGCCAAACCATTTGTGACCACAATATAAAACAGTGGGCATTTGTCCTCTTTGGGCTTCAAGTTTTTAAAAAATAAGTGATTTTTTAAAAATAAGCATTTTTAGCTTTTGAGAAATGTGGCTAAACGGACTATTTCATCTGTTTAAGTATACAACCCTAAATTACTAGAGTAAAGTGTGAGGGTATATCAATAATAACATATTCATCATGATTTTTATGAGTAATGGTATAAGAAAGATGAGATGTATATAGTATTAAAATTTTATAGAAAATACTTAATCACAAATATTGTAAAAAATTATTTATAGCTTGAGGCATGTCAATAACATTATTTTTAAAAATATTTCAATAGATATAGATATATCTCCCATAATTCAACAAATTCTTGTTAATATAGACTACGAATTACAAATCAAACAAAAATTAAATTAAAAAAATTCAACACTCATAGAATATGGGGGGGAAGCTTTTGGATGTCTACTCTCACTTGTAAGGAAGAAAACTTCATTTTATATAAATAAAATAATCATCTTTCGTCTTTGGTGATGAGGCTCCAATAAGTAGGAAATGTTAATGTCAATAATGAGTTAAAAATAAACATAATAAAGAATTATAATGATCTTTAATTTGGTCAAAATAACATTTTGTAATTGAAGATATTATCAAATAGTCTTTAAATGGCTATATTCAATTTGAGAAGTTGAAATTCAAATTATCTATTGCAATAATTGCAGATATTAAAAAATAATAATTATATTTTAAGATATTGAATTATTTTTCAACTGTCCCCACATATCTCAAAAAGAATATTAGTGAATAGAATGAAGAAAAAGGTTTTGCTGGGTTTTTCACATATAAGTACAATGTATCAAATCTGGTGTCTCGTAGACGATAAACCACACCTAGATAAAATAATATTAAATTTACAGAACAATTAGTGAAGTTTAGAACTTTTATGAACCAAGAATTTTTTTATAAGCCCAACATCCTATTCTATCACATTATAATCGCACTATCTTTGTCGTTACAATGATTTTGGGTGCGAGAGGTCATGCCACATATGTCTATTGATACATACGTGCTCTAACAATTTATCACAATTTCATAGAAGCAGCATCACTCCATATATAGATACAATCAGTAAGTGTATTCTGTAGAGCAATGCACTACCTATAAATGATAAGGATTGGATTAAGGGTGTGTTTGAAAAGCCACCTGGTAATTGAAATTGGTGTAATTACACAGCCTAGTAATTACACAGTATAGTAATTACGATGACCCATTTATTTATCATAATGTAATTACAGTGTAATTACAAGCGTATTGTTTGGTTGCACAAGTGTAATTACACAGTTAGATTAAAATTTTAAAAAATAAAAATTAATTATCGAAAATTAGTATTTGATAAATATGTATATTTATAAATGATAATTATATTAGTATTTAAGATATAAATTATATCTAAAAAATATATTAATTAATAAATATAAAATTTTTGTTTGTTTTTGGGGTTTTTTTTTTTTTATGAATTTTGAGTTTTTTTAATTTTTTATATATATAATTAAAAACTAAAAGTCATGTTTTTTAAGAACATCATAGAATGCATATTTAACAAAAATATTAATATTATAAAAAATAATATCATAAAATTATTTTAAATTTTGAAAAAAAATATTCTATTAATTCTAACTAAAAAGTGAATGACATGCAATGTGAAATAACAAGTCCATACTACTAAAGTAAGAAAATTAAAACTAAAATTATAACATAAATTAAAAATTAAGAAAAAGAGTTAGCACAATACTCTTATGTCAAATTGCAACATAATCTAAAATAAGTTTCAATATAATTTAAGTAAATATAATTCAAAATAAAAGAAAATATAAGTCTAATAATATCATTCAACGGCAAAATTCTACTTTAATTCAAAATCTAGAATAATAATGTATTTATATTTAAATAAAAAAAATAAAAAAAATAAAAATATTTTTAATTTATTTCAATCATAATTTAATTTCCAATTTCATATAACTGACTATCTCAAATGTTTTTTTTGTTTTTTTAAATTAAAATATTTTAAAACTAACGAAAACAAAAAAAAAATTAAAATGATTGAAAAAAAATAAAATAAATAAAAATAAAAATAAAAATAAAAACAAAAATTTAAAAAAGTAACATTGTAATTAAACCATGCAATTATCTGCAATTCTCACCTTCCCAGGAAAATTGGAGAGTGTAATTACTTCCTCCTTTTGCGAAGTTTTCTAATTATCAATTCTACATTAACCATATAATTTCCTTGTCAAACAAACAGGCCAAACTGCATAATTAAACTCTAATCCAATTATCAGGTGGTTTTTCCAAACAAGCCTTAAGAGTACTTTAACTCAACTTTGCTTTTGTTACACCCCATGAGTTCCTAACGCTTAGCCGACCTATTCGTATGTTAGTCGAGAGCTTTAGAGTATGAAAGCGTCTGCGAGGCCCGGAAAAAGGGCGAACGAGTGCGGAATCAGGTCGCACGGAAGAAGGCCGGAGTAGGCCGCGACAGGAGCGGTGTGTCACGAGACCCCTGCGTGTTGGGCGCCGTGGCATGCCCGTAAACTGGCGCGATAAGGTCGTACCACGGACCCCATATCCACCACCCAAACATTATATATAAGTTCAAGTTTTCATTTTCTATATTTCATATATACATATATATATATCTTCGTCCAAAGAAAGGGAAAACACAGAGCTTAAGGTAATTCTCTTTCGTTTCTGACTGCCAAATGCGGTCAAATTCAAATTAACTTCAGGTAATTTGAATTATAAGCCTGCAGAAAGCATTACTACGGAGTTAGTTTTCTTGAAGTCGGCCGACAAATCGTAGCCCGCCGAGTAGAAGTTGTCAGGCTCCAAACTAATTTCTATACGATCCACGAGGCTTCAAGTAAGCATTTCTTCCTTTTGAACTTTCGATAAATTATACGTTTTTTACCGTGTTCCGTTAAGTTGAAGTATAGTTAATATTTAATAGAAAGTTATCATTTTTGCCAGGTAGGTACTGAAACTAGTCTCATTCTCCCAGTAATACGATTACAGTTGGAAAGAGTTGTTGAGTACGATTTGAAGCTCACTTGATTAATCGAAATCGACGATCCAGGTATGTTAAAAGCAAATTCGTTCAGAAGACAGTTTCTTCAATATTATAATTCAGTTTGAATCCCAGTAGAAAGTCAAAAGTATATCTATTGTGATAGTAGTTGTTATTAGTTGAGACCAGTATTCCAGGTTTAGTTGGGGATTGACTTTGTCTGTATAACCCTCCATAACCAACCCCAGGGTTAATAGCTATGTCGCGCCCACTAGGGCGAGATGACGTCGCTCTAAGGAAGCGGTGTGCCATCCGCCAAAGTTAGTTTCTTCAATATTATAATTCAGTTTGAATCCCAGTAAGAAAGTCAAAAGTATATCTATTGTGATTAGCAGTTGTTATTAGCTGAGACCAGTATTCCAGGTTTAGTTGGGGATTGACTTTGTCCTGTATAACCCTCCATAACCAACCCCAGGGTTAATAGCTATGTCGACGCCCACTAGGGGCGAGATGACGTCGCTCTAAGGAGCGGTGTGCCATCCGCAAAGGACAAAGATGGGGTTCCATGTCCTGATACAGTCCGTTACATGGATGGAATATTTTTATGCCGATCGGCACTACACCACACCCCCTGTCGAGCCTGGTGCCTGGGGTACAGATATCAGATATCAGGAGTCCACGGGACTCAGACACAGCTACAGTTCAGGGGCTGAGCGGGCTCAGGTGCAGACCTAGGGGAATGGTAGGACGACTATGGTTATTAGATGACTCAGTACGACCTTGCTAGGGTATATAGATTGGAGTGTACTCACCAGGGCTTATGGGGGCCCAGGGTGGGTTATTCTGTGATGGTTGTACCTTTCAGTTTATGGAGGTCAGGTAAGGTTCTTGTTTGCATTAGTTACTAGTAGTTAGACAGCAGGAAGTTCAGCTATTCAGGTGGTATATCTATTCCTTCTTTTCAGTTACTTTCAGTTTCATTTTAGTCCATTCAGTTATTTACAGTTACTGTCTTACATATTTGGTACATATTGTACTGACACCCTCCTTGCTGCATTACTTGCCTGCAGGTATGAACAAACACGGGTCAGGACCTTCCTAGTATCCAGCCAGGACTAGTAGTGCAGTCGGCTCCTTTCTTCCGGAGCTAATAAGTTAGAAGGTTTACCCTCTTTTTGTTTATACTGTTTATGGGTTGGTCGGGGCCCTGTCTCGATCATTATCACTCTTAGAGGCTTAAAAATTATCTCAGATTTCTTGTGGTTAGTTGTTGTTGGCCGTGCGAGGCCCAGATATATTTTATCCTGCGTATTGGCCGTGTGTGGACTTGTTTAACTGTTGGTTAGCGGCCTTGTCAGCCATAGACTAGTTTAGCAACTAAATTTACTTTACAGTCATAACTAGATATTCCGGTGGTCTTGTCGGTCTGCATAGGATTTCCTATTATTATCTGTTTCTGAGTAGCTATTTTTTTTTACAGGTGGCTATAAGACCTTGTCGGCTGGGGGCTGTGTTTACAGCTGAGATATAGCCCGTTTTTTTCTTGATTTGAGATTTAATGTTAGTCATGCACCAGAGGTGCGTAAGCTCAGTCAGGCAAGTTCATACCCTAGTAGGGCATCAGGTGCCAGTCATGCCTCCCAAGGTGGGTCATGAATAATTTGGTATCAAAGCAGGTCGTACCCTAGGGAGTCTGCAAGCCGTGCTAAGTAGAGTCTTGCCTATGCATGTGTTGTGCACCACATACTATAGACAAGAGGCTGCAAGACATGTTAGGATGGTTACTCTTCTTTCTCTTCCAGTCGTGCTATAGAGATCTGCTGTATAGGGATGAGACCCTAAGCTTACGGTGATATGTTTTTCTACAGAGAAACGATGGACGCGCGACAGACCATGACTGGTAGGAAATTAGATGTTGCAGCAGGAGAAGGCACTAGCAGGGTGCCCCAATTAGATTCGGCCCGATCTAAGGGCGATAGGGAGACTATATCTCGGTCTCCCCAGCACTCTCCGCCATGCCAGGAGCCGTCCAGAGCAGTAGATGTGTTGGCACCCCCTCCAGCAGTCTCTATACCGATGCCGTTAGATAAGAAGGTCAGGAGTGCTGTTTTTATGATAGCTTAGATAATGGCCGCACAACATCAGCCATGGCACTCGTAGTTACGGAGTCTTCGGGAGGACCAGGTAGTTCGATGGTTCGAGAGTTCCTTGCTCTGAGTCCCCCGCAGTTTACGGGGACGGACTGGGATGAGACACTCAGGACTTTTTGGACCAGTTGTAGCAAATCTTTAGAGTAATGCATGCTACACCTGCAAAATCAGTTGCGTTAGCGGTATTTTGACTACGGGGACATTGCAATATTATGGTACGAGAGTTGGGAAAGGTCCCGAGGTAGAGATGTTCCCCCTCCGACTTGGTCCAGCTTTTTAGAGGCTTTCTTGGACAATTATTTGTCGCGGGAGATTCGACAAGCCCAGGTAGATCAGTTTTTGCATCTAGAGCAGGGTTCGAATAGTCTTCAAGAGTATGCTATGAGGTTTGATTCCCTGGCCCGATATGCACCAGCTTTTGTAGATACCATGCCAGCCAGGGTGAACCGGTTTATCATGGGATTGAATCCCGAATATGTAGAGACTTGTATTACAGCTACTCTGCGAGAGGACATGGATATTGCTCGTGTTCAGGAATTTGCTCAAAATATTGAGGGGATCAGACAGCGGCAACGAGAGATAGAAAGAATAAATCAGGAGCAGTGCCGCAAGGGTAGATCGAGTGATGTGCAGGCAGAATTTCAGGGCGGACCCAGGCCACGACTATCAAGTAGACCACCCAGACTTCCACCTCCACAGTAGCAGTAGGGTGGTAGATCAGGCCGTTGGGGGCAGTCAGGACCCGGCGAGAGTTCACGACCATCAGGCTCGCAACAACAGAGGGGGTTAGAGCAAAGTAGATTTACCGTGCCACTTTTCCCTATTTGTAGTCACCGTCATCTTGGGGCATGTAGGTATGGTTCTTCTACGTGTTACATCTACGGGCAGGAGGGTCACCTGATGAGAGACTGTCCAACCAGGGGTTAGAGTGATCGGGACCGACAGGATAGATCTTCAGTAAGGTCACGTGCCCCAGCATCTCCAGCAGGGCATAGGCCCTCAGCTCCATCTGGCAGAGGCCGAGGCCGTTCAGGGGCATCTAGATCAGGCGCCGGTTCAGATCGCACTTATGCTTTACCGAGACAACAGGAGTCAGAGTCGTCGCCGGATGTGGTGACAAGTATGCTAGTCATTTGCTCTCATTCCGTGTATGTCTTGATAGACCCAGGCTCCACTTTGTCTTATGTTACACCATTAGTGGCCCGTAAGTTCGGTATTACGCTATAATTACTTCGACGACTTTTTTCAGTGTCCACACCCGTCGGTGATTCCATCATAGCTAAAAGAGTCTACCGAGGGTGCATAAAAGAGGTTGTTGGTCACCAGACTTTGGCAGATTTGGTAGAATTAGAAATGATTGACTTTGATGCAATTATGGGTATGGATTGGCTAGCACCATGTTATGCCAATATAGAATGTTAGACCA
>JACEIK010005474.1:45702-63843 GCA_018107945.1 Datura stramonium | reverse complement strand
AAATCTATCAAAAATCTCATGGGGTTTTAATTCAAATCTTGTGGAATTTTAATGATTTACCAATGGGTTGTTTTAAATTGTGATTTAAATTATATTTTATTAATTTTGATAATCAAATTATTGATTTCGATTTCTACTAAATTAAGCCTAATTATGTAAGATCTATGATGAATTGATTTACGATCTTCACTTCAATAGTCGATATTTACAAGCCCAACATGATTTAAGATTCAAAATATGAATTTGTTAAAATTCCCATTATGATTTGATGATTTTCAAGCCATATGCATGATCTACAAGTATGTATGAACCTTATGATTTATGACTTATGTTTTGGCCGACTCACAGGCCTTGTTTCATGTCTAGTTCACGTATTTATAAGTATGTTTATGGTTATCATGATTTAACTAGCCTATGAGTTCAGGCATATTATACTATTAGCATTATATATGTTTTGGGAGTAGTATTGAACATCGAGTAGGTTCGAGGCCAAGGTTCTGCCTCGGATCTCATAAACTATGTGCCACCGTAGGTATGTTGGGACCTCCCTTATGACTTTCCCGGGCTCAAATGACCCTTTTCATGTGTGATCACGTCTTTCATGGTTCTACCCTTGGCAAGGTACGAACACCCTCCCGACTAGGGTTATAAGTCGGGCTCCATGTGTGCTCATATGGGGTAATGTCGGTTACGAGAATCTCCCACTGTTCCTTATGATTTGTGCATGTTTATGATTATGTATATTGTCTCAAGTCATGTTAAATAAAGCTTTTCTCTTATGATTATGATTATGGTTGTATTATGAATGTTTTGAAAACCTTGAGCCTTATGTTATGTTACTATAACTATGTTATGAGAATGTGGTCCTACTCTTATGATCCTTTGTGAGTTTTATATATTTAATTATACGTTTTACTTACCTTGCATACTAGGTACATTTCACATACTAACCGCATACTTTCTATGATGTATCGTTTCATGATACAAGACCCGGCTCTCAGGCTCATCCCCGTCAGTAGTCCATTCAGAGTTAGTTATCAGCCTTTTTGGTGAATCCTCATGTTTCGAGGGCCATATGTTCAGACCTTGATGTTATTTTTGTTTTAATTTTTCCGGGTTAGTTGGGGATGTTATCCCATCAACCCATCTGATATGATAGAGGCTTTCAGACTAATTGTAGTACTAAGCTGTTATGTATTTTAGTATGTTCCCCTCATCATGCTATGTTATGTTACGTTATTTTTCCGCTATATCGAATGTTCAGTATTCCTCTCTAAGTGACAAAAAGTTAGATGAATGTTCATGCCATGGGTCGACTTAGAGTTTCTTGGGACTCCTTGTCCCGTGTTATGATTTGGGTCTACATTTGTGTCATGACAAACTCGGTATCAGAGCAATAGGTTAGAAGTGTCCCAGGGTGTCTAAAAGCCGCGTTGAGTAGAGTTTTTTTCATGGGTGTGAAGCGCGCCACACTTATGAAGAAGAGGTTACGAGACGTTTATGAAATATTCCCTTCTTTCATGATCTATGTCATGCGATGAAATATCTTTCTATCGTTCTAACTCATGTATTCACACTCCAAAGAATAACACCAGTCAGTGGAATGAGAGGTGCTCTCGTGTCATTTCTCCCTGCAGGAGTTAAGAAAAGCTAAGGTAGAAGAATTCGTGAACTTTAAGTAAGGAGCCAAAAGAGTGGGGAAGTACGACTGGAGAAGTATGAAGCCTTTCGTGATAGCCTTAGAGGCAAATGGGGAGTCAAGAAATAGTGATTTTTTCCTAGCCTTAAGAAGGGGACCAATCCTTAGAATGACGACCTTTATGCTAAGGGGGAGATCATAAAGTGAAGGACCAGGTCAAGCCTTGAGTTTAAATTGTGAAGGTCCAGGATCAGTAACTATGGGAGATCGATCCACACTTATTTGGGTTTTCTTCCGTACTTCAGTCTATGTGATACTCTACTCATGCCGTATGTGAACATGTTATGCCCATGTCTAAGTTCCACGTTATGTGTATTCGTACTCAGATTCATAAAATGAGAAGCAACTACTTCAGATGGTGATTCCAGTCTTCTTCCATGATTCCATGAATCTCAGCTTCATGTCATGTCTCTTGTTATGTATGTAAATTCATGTCTCTCACCATTCTCAGCTCTATGGACTTAGTCCTTAAGATTTGCCTTATCAGCTCATAAGATCGTGTTATATCAAGTATATGCCCAACTTAGATTTCTTGAATGATTCATGCCCATAATTTCCATACTCTAAGCCCTATTAATATTCTCCCACGATGGAAATGATGGTTAAAATGTGTACGTTCAGGATAACTCCCTAGCCCTTCCATAAGTGTCAGGTATGTAGAACTTTAGGAAGCACAGTTATCAGCCAAGCCTTGAAGTGTAACAACCCATGTGGTCATTTTTGTGACTTTTGACCCGTTTTCATAGTTTGAACCTTTTCGTATCTTTATTTTGCTATTTATGACTTGCGGAGATGGATGACACAATTTCCAAGATGATCCAATGAAGATTGGATAATGTTTTCGATTTTTTTTGAAAGGTTTGAAGTTTGAGAGGTTTGACCAAAGTCAATATTTCAGGTTAACGAGCTCGAATTTGGGTTCTGAAAGTTTTGTTAGTTCCGTATGGTGATTATGACTTTGTTAGGTAGTTTGCATGGATCCCGAGGTATTTGGGAGTGAATTGAACCTTTGGTTAGATTTATGAGCTTTAAGGAAGCTAAGTTTGACCATGGTCAACTTTAGATCAAAACGACCTCATATCGGTGATTTGATGATTTCAATAGGTCCGAAATATATTTTATGATTGAATTGCATGTTTGGTTTGTGACCGGAGGATTTCAGATGAGTTTTGGGTGGATTTGAACGTTTTGTGTGTTTAGCATGATTTTAAGCATAAAATGTGACAACTCAGAGGTTCATTTTTTGTTTTTGAGATCAAAAAATTATTCCGAGTCTTTCAAAATTCTTAGCATGAAATATAGGAGTTATCTTAAAAGTTTGGTGCAATTTTTATAAGTCAAGATCAGATTTTATTACAAAAGATGAAATAATTCTTTAGCGAGCAAAAATGATGCCTGACTGGGTAAACGAGCACCAAATGGAGTTTCGATTGAACGAGTAGATCCTTATCATTATTTGGAAACTATAAGAAAAAGAATCATCGCATTTCAAGTTCGTATGATGAAATTATGGCCATTTTAGTAAAAATTAAAATTGTTGGTGCAGTGTTGTGCAGCCCTATATAAATACCTGAACAACGTTTTTTGCACAAACTGTGTTTATTTTGTATTTTGAATATATTTAAAGTTCTAGATCTCGAAATTGAGTGATTTTTACGGCATTCTTCTCTATTTAACAAGGGGGTAAGTATCTAAACCTTAATTTGGTATTTCTCCATAATTTCGTCAGTTGGTTTTCATTTGCATCCGGGAATTTATTGGAGGAAAATTGAGGTTTTGGTCTAGAGTTAAGAGACCGTGTTTTGATGAATTCAAAATCGATTTGAGCTCTGTTTTGGATGAAATTTCATATTTGAGTTCTTTACATTATGGGTAACATGATTTTCAAATAAGATTCCAGTTTTTCCCTTGCGGGATCGAGATTGACTTTTGGATTGATTTTTTGGACCGGGATAGAAGTATATCAATATGGGTGTCCATGATTTTATTTTCTTATGTAGAATACATATTTAAACAGATTTTGATCATGCAGAAGGCATACGGAAGGGCAAATTCATAATTTGATGCTTGAGCTTTGTTTTGAGGCAAGTAGAGATTTCTTGATTCTTGAGGGTCGGAAGGAAGGAGAAACTTAGTCCCCAATATGTTAGGCCATATAGGAGTGTGAGACGTGTTGGAAAGGTGGCCTATCAGTTGGAGCTACCAATGGAGTTAGCTTCGGTGCATTCGGTGTTTCATATATCCTTGTTGAAGAATGCAACGGAGATCCATCTTTAGTGATTTCAGTAGAGGACTTTGGGGTGAAGGACAACCTTACCTAAGAGGAGGTATCAGTCGAGGTTCTTGATCATCAGGTTCATAAGTTGAGAAATAAGGGACTAGCCTCGGTGAAGGTTCTGTGGAGAAATCATCTGATTGAGGGAGCTACGTGGGAGGCCGAAGTAGATAGAATGGCTGAGAACCCGTATCTTTTCCCTTTCGGCTCAGTTCTAGCTTGAGGTATCAGTTTCCTCCTTAGTTCTCTATTAATTTTCATGTCAAGTTCATGTCTCTTAGCTCCTTTCATGTCTTAGCATGCACGTATGTTTCATGGATTCAGTTCAGTTAGGAATCTCAGGCCGGAGTCAGTCAGTCCATCAGTTTTAAGCTCCAATTGTTTAGTTTTGGGATTGCAGTTCCTTCCCTAGTGTTTCAGTATACTTGATCTACATTCGAGGATGAATGTTCCCAAGGGGGAGATAATGTAACACCCCAAAAGTTTTCTAGGTCATACCCGAGGCTTACAATAGAAAACAACAAGAAGACAGTACCAAAACCAAACAACGAACCTCAGTACGGTTCGTTGTAGGATCCAATGGGTCGTTGGAAGTGCTCTTTTTTTCATGACCAGAGAGCTGTCAGAAATTTTTCCAGATCCCACGAAGGGATTGTATAGACCGTGGCTTGATTGAACCAGTCGTCATTAAAGAAATTTTATTCCCTAATTGATTCTGATTATGTTAGTTATGCTAACATGTATTTTATTTTATATGTGGTTGTTTATTTAAGGAAAGTAATCTTTATGGTTGAATATTTTCCCCTCCCTTTATCTCATTAATTATTCTCCTTCCTTTAATGATTTAGTACTTGATTAACTATAGTAAAGTCTGACTTGTTTCTGTTAATTAAATATACTCCCTTTGATGTGGTTTTGTTAATGAGTACGAAATATTTGATTATGAAAATTAGTTATTTGACTATCCTCTTGTTAATTAAGGAAATAATCCCTTGATTGATTGAGCTTAATATCTCCTTCCTTTCCTTTTATTCTTTAAATGGATTATATGTCTAATAAATATATAAGTATGTCCTTATCTTCTTTTCTATGATTCAAGTACTACTATTCCCCTAGCCATATAAACATCACCTATTCTTGAAATTATAATTTTATTTTTTAAACATTCGAAATATTGCTATTCCTTTATCAACATAAGAACTCGAATATTGCTTTGTTCCTAAGCATCTCTTTGCTCTCTGTTCCTCTATATAATTCTATAACTCTTCAATCCCTCCTCAACACAAGCACTGCTCGGAATTCTTGAGATTCTTGTGATCTTGATGTGTTGAGGACTGGGTACCAATCAAGGCAATTTGTTACATCTTTAATCCTTTAATTTCCTTTCAGTTTTGGCATCTACTGGTTAGTTTGTTTATCTTTATAAGATGACATTTGCCTTATCGTTTATTCTCTTTGATTTCTCTCTTTTTTATCATGATTATGTGTTTAATATGTTTTAACATAATTTTACTAGGTTAACCAAATTTGTGGTTAAAACTATGAGATTATTGTTACGCGTCTACTGTTGTACTAACTTTTAAGCGGGTATCATTTTATTTTGAAAATCATCGGAGAGTCGTCGGAACAAAAGAAGGCTGCCGAAATTATTCTAACATTATTTATTTTTTCATGTGACGTAGTTATTTATTCTATTTTTATTTTTAGTTTGTAATATTTGTAATAAAAACACTCATAATAGTGAAAAAAAGGTTCGTGGGGGCAGGGAATTGTATGCTTTATTGTTTTCCTGACTTCTAGTTATAACTTGATAGAAATCATGCCCATAGGACTTTAAATACATAACCATAAAAATCATGCTCATAGGATTTTAAATATATAATTATAGAAATCATGCCCGTAGAAATTAAATAATATATGTAACGTTAGATATCATGCCATAGGATTAATATGAAAGTAATTATCACTACTAGAAATCATGTTTATAGGAATTAAAGCAATTTGATCCGAAGCATGTCTTATGTTTAAATTTTAGTAAAACTTGCCTATAATGATTACTTGCAGTACGTGTTAGTACTCCTAATATGTTAGTCATTAATGAACTATCATATATATATATCTTGCATGTAGGCGTAAATATCGATTAATAACTTGTTGAATCAAGCTTGTTCGACAGTTACTCAATTATCACGACTATAATTCTCATGTTGTTCGTGTCAAGTTGTCTGCCACTAAGTTGCTCCCTGTTAGAATCTACTTTATTTTTTTCATAAATCAGTCTGATCGGTTAAATAAAAATCATGTGCGTCATAGTTAAACCTTCTATTGATATGAGATGCATTTTGTAGTGTAGATCCCATGTCTACGGAATCATGTATTTGCCTCGTTTAAATTATACATCTTGACCAACAAATCTATATTATGTGCTATATGCTTAACTCTGTTCCCTTTGCATTATAAATCATGTTCATAGGATCTGTTTACATTTTTAGGAATCATGCTTATAGGATTTGAGGCTACGTTGAAACCTTTATATGTTTGTTGTCTTATCTTTTGTTTTATTTGACTTAATCACCTTAAAAATCCCTCTAAGAATCCTAGATCTCAAATCCAAAAATAGTAGTCCAAAATGCCTCTTGGATATTAGTTTTGGGATGGGTAGACATGCATTAGGCTGCTTAGTCTTTTCTTATTTAGAATGCATTAGGTTTAATAACTAATTAATTGGGCGGGTAGTGGGACATGATAGTCTGTGCTCGCTGAATAATACGAGCAATCTTAAATGATTGTGAAGTATTATTTTAGTTGCACGGGGTGATCCCGTTAGGTTAAAATAACCCCCCCCCCCTCTAAATGCAGAACTACGTTTGACCTGATTCCCTTCAAGGATACATAGGCGCCTCTTTGAGGTTCGGTCCAATCTTTATTATTTTTATTTATTAGTTTTGCAGTATTTTATGTTGTTTCTTTTTAAAATTATCTTTGTTACATGAATTATAAAAATAATAATCGTCAATAAAGGTGTTGTCCTAAGTTTCTTTTTTCTTGCTTATTTGATTTCTCTTCTTCTTTGTAATGATTTTGTGGTCTTCTTTTTTTAATGATAAATATGATTAATTTATTTTCATAATATATTTTTTTAAATAACTTAGGGATATTTTAGGCTAAATAATTGACCTTATAAGATAACTTAGTTAACCCCCACATATTAATAAATTCGATCGGGATCCACAGTTATGGACCTCGAAAGGTGCTTAACACCTTTCTTTCGAGGTAACTTGAACCCTTACCCAATTTTTGGTGACCCAGACTAACTAAATAGACCCTTAGTTTAGTACGGTTCCCTAATGCACCATAATTTGTTAGGTGGTGACTCTTCACTTTTTTAAATCCTACAAGAGTTGTCAAATGTGGAGACCCGCTTTTCGCGAGAAAAATGGGGCGCGACACATGCCACGCCAGAATATGAGTACCGAGTAGAGACACTGAAACAAATTAGGCAGCTGGTCTTTGAGGAAAGAAAGAGGCAGCTATAGTGGTTGCGGGTGTTATAGCTGAGGATAAAGAGGAAGCAGAGTGGGTCACTGGTGGAAAGCAGGTTACCAAAAATTCGCTCAATTTCATAACAAAAGCCTGTTGGACATTAATGCACCACCGATTAGCACCAACAGTCAATGAAAACACTCTGAGTGCAGATAGAGCAGCTCTGGTGGTATGTATTATGTCCAGATACCCCATCAATATCCCGAGGATCATCGCAGAGGAGTTGTGAGATCGGGCTATGGGATTGAGCACTACCATCCCATTCCTGAGCCTCGTCTTTAGATTATGCAAAGAGGCAGGAGTTCCGGTGCAACGGGGTGAGGAACTCTTAATTGGAGGGCAAAGGATAGCGGATATTGGCCTGATCCGGGATGAAATGAACCTGGTGAGTCAGGCTCGACTTCCCACAGCAGTTCCACCGACCCGGCCAGTAGGGGGCGCACAAGTGAATGCCCCCACCTCACAGGAGTAGAGCGAGACACCGGCTACAGATGCCGGTAATTCAGAGGCAGCTCCCAACACTTCTACTACACCACTTTCCAGCCATCCGAATCAGACCTAGCAGGGTACATTCTAGTGCCCCAGGACTTTCTCCAGAAATTGGCCAAAAGATTAACGATGGCCAAAAGAAAAATCCAGGCAATAATGGAGAATGTGAAGCCTTAGGTGAAAGCAGAGATAAATACAATTGCACAGGCCCTACATGCCAGACTCGATGGATTTGAGAGTCGATTTAATAGACACATGGCAGAGCAGACAGACACAAGCAGCCTCTGAGAGGAGTTGGGAGCTCTTCAGAGCCAAGTGACCGAGCTGGCATCACAACACTCGACAGTGATAGCAGCTCCCACTCTTCCAGACTTGGATGAGGAGCTAGATAAGGAGATTGACTTAGTGGCTTATTGGGAGCCCATGATAGCTGAAAAGAAGAAAGGAAAGAAGAGGTTCTCCGAGGATATTGGAGAAGAGAGCCTGAGGAAGAGAAGGAATAAAGAAAGAAGAGAACGCAGGCAGGTACGAGTGGATAGCCTGCAGACTCATGACTCACACATGTCAGAGCTACAAGAGAGAGCTAGAGGAGCAGGCAGCTCTACCATGGCTCAACCCGAGCTTGCTAGTGGAAGGGACCCTTCAGGTGAGCCACATTCAGCCCAGATCATCACAGAGGCCATAGAAACGGCCAAGCCTACTGATGGGGTAACCATTCCCCCCTATTGACACACTATTGAGTACGCCGGCCACCACTAGCGCCACGATTGCAGCGGAGGTACCTCCTCCGCTGGATGATAGGTGCGCTTAGAGCGCCACAGATATTTTCCCTTCCCTCTATTCTTGTAGTTCATGCTTCGGGGACGAAGCATAATTTTTAAAAGGGGAGGGGGTGTACTTGTCTTTTTGGATTTTTGGATTCGTCCGAGGGTTTTTCTTGTCATGTTTCTTCTCTCTCGGGTATGCTATTTAGTAGAACCTGCATGTTTAGGATTTATTTTTTTTAATTTGTCATTGTTTAATTAGAAAGTAGCTTAGGAGTACTTACCCAATAAAAATGCACTAGTTTTCGATTCTTGAAAAAATTGACCTTGTTTAATATTTTTTGATGAATTAGTTGTGTACTTGTGACTGCATGCGTGATTTCTGTGAATCTTTTGATGTCAGATAATGTATTAGAATGAGTAGTCTTGTTTAGCCATGCATAAACCAGATAGGTAGAGTGAATATAAGTCATGTGCCATGAGTGAGTGAGGTTTGATACTTAGTTCAATACTGTGTTGAAGATCTAGAACTTGTCTGGTTGGTCTTTGCATAGGTTAAGAATGATTGGTTAGGATATGATCATAGACCCTTTTTGTTGACCCCACTTTTAGCCTAAATAACCTTACCAAAATCATATGATTCCCTTGATCCCAATTTTGAGCTTTTAATAAATCATTTTTCTTTGATTAACCGACGAACCGTATCAATTTTTTTATAATGAACCTGTTTAGGCCTTGGTCCCTCCTTGGATATTGTAAACCTCAACATAGGCAAAATTCCTAAGTTGAGGGTGGCTAGAGTAGGGGTGCATAAATAGTGTAAACAAAAAAAAGGGAGAGAAAAGAGAAAAGGTGAAAAATGAGGTGTGGTGTGACAAATGGAAAAAAAAAAGAAAGATGAAAAATTTCAAACAATTGAAAAAGAAAATAATGCTTGAAAAAGGTTAAAAACACATCACACTCATACAAATGCATACAAAGGGGTGAAAAGGGAGGAAAAAGAAGGAAAAGCAAAAAAAGGGTGAAATAGGTGAAAGATGGAGCCAATGTATGTAGTGCCAAGAAAGGGTTAGTCACTTAAAAAGATCCCATATTTATCATGTCCAGCCCAAAAGACTACATTACAAGCTGAATCAAGTCCTATAGTCCTAATCTAACCATCCGACAGACTGGAGTAGAGAAAATAAGGGCAAGCCTATGGTATCTGATACACAGTATTTGGAACTTCTTTGTGAGAGTGAGAGTCTCGTTTGTTCAGTCCATGCCATATCTGTTACTATATCTGTGAGTGGGAATTTTGTTTGTTGTGAGGGTACATGATTTATGTTTAATTTTACCAGTGGTCTGTGTGAAAAGCATCGGTGATAACTTGATTGCCTGTTAATAGCTAGATGACATGTTTTCTTATCATGTTTTGTGGTTGCTTGTAGTATGTTAGCTGATATGGGTTTACAGAAGAAGGGTCAAAAGTTGTTGGATTTATAGTGCAAATTTTTGTTTGGTATTGGTTGTAGTATCCTAGGTTTATTTTCTAGTTGAGCATCGTGTTTTGTTTTTTCTTTTCTTTGCCTGAGGACATGCAAAAATCCTAAGTTAAGCATGTTGATGTGTTGTGAGTTTACAATACTTTCGACGCTCAAAACTAAGAAAATAGCATGAACTTAGGTGTGTTTATATGGATATAAGGCACTTTTTCTTTGGTTATAGGAAAAATAAGTGTTGGAGCAAGAATGTACAAAAGAAGCCTGAAAGTGCAGAAAATGAGCTAAAGTGTCAGTCTCAGTACGAGTCGTATGTTGATGGTACGAGCCGTACTAAGAACCATGAAAAGATTCAGATGACTGAACTGGGAAGAATGCAACCTATGACTCTCAGTACGAGCCGTACAACAATGGTACGAGCCGTAACTTGAGTCATGGAAATATTCGGAAGAAATTGCACAAAGGCGAAATCCCCATACGGATGGATCTATAAATCGTGGAACCAATATACGAATCATACCAAGAGCAGTGGTGATCTTCAGATGATTTTCAGTGCTAAGTAAAACTTCAGTTAGTACGAGTCATGGCTGGGAGGTATGAATTGTACCACAACACTCGTGAATAATTTCAGAAGATGTCAAAGTTCTTAGAGACAGACCACAGAAGCAAAGCACGACTCATAGGAAGCATGTACAAGTCGTACCAAGGCTCAACACTTAGCCAAAATTTCAGCAGGCCAAGGACTTACAGACAGCAGGTACGACCAATACAATCCCGCTACGGGTCGTATGATAAGTCATTGCTCAGGTGGCGCCAGTTATGAAAAATCACCCTATTAGCTTAGGAAAAGGATTCTTATGTCTGTATAAATACCTTTTATGTTTTATTTTCAGTAGCGAATCATAGAGAGCATTAGAGAGAAGTGAGAGAGGCGTGAAATCAATAGAAATTTGAGGGAAAAACATAGAATTGAGTTGATTAACTTGTGATCAACCATTTCTTGGATTCTTTCTTGATCTACATCAATTGTTCGTGAGGTTTCTCTTATATATTCAAAGAAGCTTTTCTCTCAACTACTATTGTAAGTATTGAATTATGTGTTTAATTATGAATGCATATCACAACCTTGCAACAATGAGAGGTTAAAACCTCCATAGCTAGGGTTGTGGGAACCATAGCGGATTAACGAGCTAGGGATACACAAAAATGATTCAAAACCAATGCAAAACGCCTGTGTTGTATTCTCTTCATGCTTAAACTTTTCTTAACAGTGTGCAACGTTAGGACTTAACCGAATTCTTTACTTGCTTGAGCCTAGAGAGGTAGAGATTAGGAAAAGAGAATTACAACAAAGCCTTGATCTTGATGATCATTGTATTAACTTGAGTTGTGGTCGCAGGATAGTTAAATTTGGAATATATTGATAACGGTTAGTTTGAAACCGCTCATGAGAACTGACCCAGTGATTGAGTATAGTCATCCAATAGGGACGAACCAGTCATTTGGATGAACCCTAGTTAGAAATTCTACAAGTAAGCACTGGTATTGATCACGTGTGTATACCCAAAGTAGTTATGAATCTATGGGGAATACAAACCCTAATTACTATTAATTCTTGATTTAAATCATAATTTCAGTCATTGTTTTCATTATTGTATGCTTAAACCCCCAAATTGGAGTAACTAACTAACAAGTTTACTTACCGGCATTAGTCTAGATCTTCCATATTCCCTGTGGGTTCGATCCCAACCTCTTTGTTGGGTTCTTTATTGACAATGTCTGCTTCATACTTCAGAAGGAGGTGTGAGTTTGAGCGTTATCAAATGTTGCTTATAAGTTCACACATTATCTCTTCTACCTATCTAACGACTTAGTTAAGTCCATTATCCTTTGATCTTAAATTCATTTTCTTGTCAATTTGAATAACATCTATCATAGACGAAACCTTTTAGGAAGATTCAATTACTAACATCAACGTTTAACGTATGACTTATGTCTACTATGAACTTCCTGTAGTTTTCCTCTAGCAAGCTTTCCTTGTCAACACAGGCAGTTTGTAGACATCGGACATTTCTCTCATATACTAGCATCTTTAATATACAAGGGAGTTATCCGCATAATAACTTGTATGTTACACCCCATATTTTGAATATACAAGTTAAACTTATGTTCATGTTATGAGATTTTATATGAATGTTTTATCGTGAAGTGAACAAATGAGTTGTATTATAAATGATATATAGGAGTTAAAGAAGAGTATATTATAGTCGTGTTGTGAATTTAGAAGACCCGAGAGAGGAAATTAACGGTCAACTATTTCCTATTATTTGAAGAGATCGTATATTATTCTTGTTGAAGTTATCATGTTTTTTGTGTATCTTCATCACCAAATCTTGCCTCGTTCTTGAACCCAAAACAACTCTTAAGTTGTTGGATTCTACTAGTTGAAATCATAGTTGAAAATGAAGTGTAATAAGAGGAATGTTATCATTCATAAGTTGTATGATTTGAAAGACATGTTTTGAATGAATTGGTTAAATTGAATGATGTTGGAGAATGTTGATAAGGTTATTATTGTTGATAGATTATGTGATGTGAAGATTATATATGTTGTTGCTGAATCGCAAGGAAGATCCTATGAAGAGGGCATATTATTAGTTGCTAGATAACTACATTAAATCCATATAAAGGTGATAGTTTAAAGTCCTAAAAGAAATACTACATCTTGACCTCCCATCATTAAAGTGTCAAACTATCTATCCTCAAGTCTTGAGTTTAACTTTAAAGCTTCTAAAGTTGTTTCCAAGCTTTCTAGCTAAAGTTGCTATAAGATCTTTAAGCTTCCAAGTTAAAATCTTATAAGCTTCCTAAAGTCCCAAGTTTAACTCCAAAGCATTGTAAGAAATCTCTAAGTTTTTAAGCTTATGAACTATAAGTTCTTATGCCTCAAGGTGGCACATTGAGCTTACTTATAAAGCTTTCAAAGAGCTATCTAACAAACTATCTACAAGTCGTCAAGTTAAATTAATTCCAAGTACCTAAACTTAAAGGTAACTCCAAGTTCTAAAGCTCCCAAGTCATATGTTCATCTTCTTAAGTTTATATCAAGTCACAGTTAATCCATGAGTTTGAAAAAGTTATACATTTAGTGAGTCCACATGTTGGATGCATTTTCATGTCATATGCATTACTACGTCGTTATTCAATCAAAGTATCGAAATATATTGTTACAACCCGTAAATTCTTGACATTTAGATGGCCTATTTGCATGCTGATTAAGAGTTTTAGAATGCCCGGGGGGAAGACCGGACAAGTGCCAAGTCGGAGCATCGCAAAGCAAATGCGACTTATAAATCGCATTCGACAAGTGACTAATAAATTGCATTCAACAAATGCAACTTAAAGAGGAAGTCGGGCAAAGACCCTCCGTGACAGGCAGCGTGTCACGGAGGCTTCCCCTCCGCGATGGCAACGTGCCACGGAGGAAGCCCCTCCGCGATGGCCAACGTGCCACGGAGGGGGGGTGTCCAGGCCCAACTATATAAAGCTCCACTTCATTTTAAAATTTATTTTCACACAATTTAATTTCCAGAACTCGACCAGAACAGGGGAGAACGAGGTTTCAATATAAAAATTCATCTGATTACGCCGTCAAACACGGTCCAAACTCAAATTAACCCTGGATACTGAAGTATAAAGCTGCAGAGAGCATTCCTGCGGAATTAGTTTCGTGAAATTCGGCCTGCGAATCATCTTCCTACCGAGCTAAGGTAAGTGGAATAGCTCCAAATTAGTGTCAATATACCCCTAGCCCTAAAGTGAGCATTTCTCCCTTATGGACTTCTGAGAAATAGCGAGTTTTCGGTCGTTTTTTAATAAGTCAAAGTTTGGGCTATATATATATTCAAAGTAGTATTTTCTTCCAGAATATTGATGAATTTAGTTCTAATTGCTATGAATGTGAATANATATTGATGAATTTAGTTCTAATTGCTATGAATGTGAATACAGTTGGAAGAAATAGTTGAATATTGGCCGAGTTACGCCAGTTAGCCGGAAAGCCGACAACTGAGGTATGTAAAGCTAGTTTCTTCGGCAAGTTAGTAATTATAGTATAGTAAAATAGAATAAACTCTAGAAGGAAGTTCCAGAAGCCGAGTATTAAGTATGTTTGCGTTATTATGTCATATTCAGAATAAAAGTCAGTAAATCAGTATTAAACAACGAGATACTATTTTAGACTTAGTACCAGATTCAGTTTAATCCAACCAAAGAATCAGAATAAAATATCAAAGCATGAACCATATTATCAGAGTTATTATACATGTCATATGTGATTATTGTTGTTTGTTGAGACCTGATTGTGTTATGTGGGCACCGTTAGAGCTTCCTTGCCGCCCCGGGTTAATAACTATGTCGACTCGCCCGCCAGAGGGTGAGGATACGTTACTCAAAGGAGTGGCATGCCATCCGCAGTAGGACGAAGATGGGATGCAGCATTCCCCATAGCAGGTTGATCAGCATTATAGCATACCCTGTCGAGCGCTTGCGCCCAGGGCACAGNTATATATATATATACACACAATATTATTATCAGTTTCAACATGTATTGTATGCAGTATTATTATCAGTTGGGACTTGCTTGTGTTGTTTTGGGATGGATTACCTAGCATCCATGACCGCCCCAGGGTTGATAGTTGTATCGACTCGTCTGCTAGTGGGCGAGGATACGTCGCTCTACGGAGTGGAATGCCGTCCGCTAGAGATGAAGATGGGATGCCAGTTTCCCCATATTATGCCTTGGTCAGCTTTTATACACCCCCGTCGAGCGCTTGCGCCCGGGGTGTTGATTTCAGGAGTCCTCCAGACTCAGGTACAGTTATTATCAGGCGCTCAGTGGGCCCATGTGCATACCCAGGGAACCGATAAGATGCTTATAGTTACTAGGGGAGATGGGATGATCAGGGTAGGGGTATAGCCTGTATGATGATTGTACCTTCTGGCTTATGGGGGCCAGGTAAGGTTCATGTGTGCTATGTTATGCTATGTTATGCTAGATATATATGGATAGACAGTAGAATGCCACGTTACCAGGTACGACTCCTACTCCTTTCAGTGTAGTTATGGACAGTCTTGAATTCACATTTCCAGTCAGTTACAGTCTGTTTCCATATTACTTCAGTTCTATCAGTTTTATTACTTACATTCAGTACTTTCAATTTTTGCTTTGCATACTCAGTACCAGCGGTACTGATGCCTGTTTGGGGCACTACATTACTTGCCTGCAGGTACTCATAGATGAGGAGCAGATCCCTTGTAGTTCCAGCCAGCATACAGCGCCTTCAAATCCTTTCATCTGGAGCTCGAAAGACAAAGGTTGAATTCCCTTTTATTGGTACAGTATGGGTAGGTCGGTTCCCTATCCCGACCATCTTGCTATTCTTAGAGGCTTGCAGATTGTATATATTCCCTGTGGTTAGTTGTGTAGGCCATGTGGGGCCATCTGTGTGTTTCAGTTGTATGCAGCAGCCACGTAGGGCCTTATTCAGTTGGTAGTGGTGACCTTTTCGGTCACATAGTAGCTTAGTACTTGTTTTCATTTCTCAGATGAACTAGTAAGCATGGTGGCCTTGTCGGCCCGCATAGGTTCCCGTATGTTCAGTTGTTTTGGTTAGCTGTTATTTTCCTATAGGTGGCTATAGGCCTAGTCAGCCGGAGGCTGTATTTACAGCTGTTATATAGCCCGTTGTTTTCACAAATCCAGAATTAGAGCCAGCCTGGCACCAGAAGTGCTTAGGCTCAGTCATCTAGAAGTCCAGGTCCTAGTAGGGTACCAGGTGCCAGTCATGCGTCCCAAGGCGGGGCATGACAAACTTGGTATCAGAGCAGGTCGTATCCCAATGAGTCTGCAAGCCGTGCTAAGTAGAGTCTTGTCTATTTATGTGTTGTGCACCACATACTATAGATAGGAGGCCACAAGGCATGATAGGATGGTTACTCTATTTTCTTATTCAGTCATGCTATAGAGTGGTATAATATAGGGTTGAGTCCTTAGAGCTTACTATACTCTTTGTTTACAGATAAAATGGTAGATCAGCGACATCTTATCATAGGCCGAAGGTTGGATACAATAGCAGGAGAGGGCACCAGCAGGATGCCTCAACCTTATTTAGAATCAACCCGATCTGAGGGCGATACAAAGGCATCGTCCCGACCTTCTCAACAGTCTCCACCACATCAGGAGCCACTTGGGATGAAACCACCTCCAGCAGTCCCCATACCTGTACCGTCTGACCAGGAGGTTAGGAGTGCAGTAGTCATGTTAGCACAAATGATGGCCGCTCAACGTTAGTCGATGCCATCTCCAGCTGCAGAGTCGTTAGGAGGGCCCAGGAGTTCGAGGGTCCGAGAATTTCTAACACTGAGTCCCTTGCAGTTTACAGGTACGGATAGGATAGAGGACCCCCAGGATTTTCTAGACCAGATGCAGATAATCTTCAGGGTAATGCATGCCACACCCACAGAGTCGGTCGAATTGGAGGTATTCCGATTACGGGACATCATCATGTTGTGGTATGAGTGTTGGGAAAGGTCCCGAGGGAGAGATGTTTCCCCTCCGACCTGGTCCGGCTTCTTAGAGGCTTTTATGGATCATTATCTACCATGGGAGATTTGACAGGCCCAGGTTGATCAGTTTTTAGACCTGGAGCAGGGGGCGATGAGTGTTCGAGAATGCGCCCTGCGGTTTGATTCTTTGGCCCAGTATGCGCCAGCCTTTATTGATACCATGCTATCTAAAGTACACTGTTTCATCATGGGATTGAATATCAGGAAAACCAGTCAGGAACAAACCGCAGGGACAGGGCAGTTGAGTTACAGGGGGAGGTCCGGGGAAGACCCAGGCCACGATTGTCCGATAGGCCGCCCAGACCCCCGCCTCCATCACAGCAACAGAGGGGCAAGTTTAGTCGCCGAGGGCAGTCAGAGTCCGACGGAGGTTCGCAGACAGCAGATTCACCACAATAGAGGAGGGCAGAGAAGAGTAGGTATACACTACCACTTTGCCCTATTTGCAGCCGACGCCACTCTGGAGCATGAAGATATGGCTCCATTGGGTGTTATATTTGTGGATAAGAGGGTCACCTGATGAGAGATTTCCCAGCCAGAGGTCAGGGTGACCGAGATCGATAGGACAGGTCATCAGCAGGGTCACGAGCTCCAACATCCCCAGCAGGGTGCAGGCCCTCAGTTCTAGCGGGTAGAGGCCGAGGCAGATCAGGGGCCTCCAGTTCAGGTGCGGGGCCAAGTCGTACCTATGCATTACAAGGGAGACAGGATTCAGAGGCGTCTCCAAATGTTGTGACAGGTATGATGACTATTTTCTCTCACCCTGCTTATGTATTGATTGATCTGGGATCTACCTTGTCCTATGTTACCTCATTAGTGGCTCGAAAGTTCAGTAATGTACCAGAATTGCTTCAGCAACCCTTTTCAGTATCTACACTCGTTGGTGACTCTATTATAGCCATAAGGGTTTATCAAGGGTGTACAGTAGAAGTTGCTAATCGTCAGACCACAAAAGATTTGGTAGAGTTAGAAATGGTTGATTTTGACGCCATTACGGGTATGGATTGGTTAGCTCCATTCTACGCCAATGTAGAATGCTGGACCAAGACGGTCCGATTCCACTTTCCACGGGAGGCAGTACGAGAGTGGAAGGGCAGTATGGCTATGCCAAAAGGTAGGTTTATTTCCTATCTTCGGGCGAGAAAGTTGATAGCGAAGGGGTTCATTTACCACATTGTCAGAGTTCAGGATGTTCGGGTAGAGCCTCCGACTCTCCAGTCTGTTCTAGTGGTGAATGAATTCCCCGATGTATTTCCAGATGAG
>JACEIK010005474.1:0-37983 GCA_018107945.1 Datura stramonium | reverse complement strand
TGTACAACGTTAATCAAGATATCTCAGCTCCTTTAGACCCAACGGTTACTTACATTCCGCATTCCCTCGACGGGATCAATCACCGAAAACAACCCCCACCCGACAGCGAGCGCGTGGGTTCCAACTCAACCGTATACACCAGCTTGTGCAGTACCTAATCATCATTTTCTGGCACAACTGCACGCCTATATAAATGATTCATCGACTCCGTTTCTTCTTCTTTCTCGACGTTGTCTTCTTCTTCTTCATCCCCTCTCACGAAACCCTAGAAAATTCACATTGTAGAATCCCAGTACCTTAACTTGCAGAGCCTTGATTCCCTATCCATCACAGAAATCTGCTATCAATTTCGCAGATAAACCCTAACTCTTTAGCCCACCGCAGTTCATTTCCTTCGAATTTTGCTTTCTAAACCCTAGAATCTAGATCTGATCCACATTTCCGAATTTGCCTCAATTTGGAAAATCGACTAAAAATTTGATTGATTGATTGGTTAATTTTTCACGTATGGTAGGCATGGGAAGGGTTGAAAACGAGGCAATTGCGAAACCCTCCTCATCGTCCTCGCCTTCATCATCTGCGGTGACTATGTCAACGTCGGTGACGGAGACGGTGAATGGCTCTCATGATTTTAAGATCACTGGGTATTCTTTGTCCAAGGGGATTGGGATTGGCAAGTATATCTCTTCCGATACGTTCATGGTAGGTGGATATTCCTGGGCGATCTATTTCTATCCTGATGGGAAGAGTACTGAAGATAACGCCACGTATGTTTCGTTGTTCATTGCCCTAGCAAGCGAAGGAACAGACGTGAGGGCGCTTTTTGAGCTCACGCTAATTGATCAAAGCGGTAAGGGTAGGCATAAAGTGCATAGCCATTTTGGGAGAGCTTTGGAGAGTGGACCGTACACTCTTAAATACCGTGGGAGCATGTGGTGAGTTTCCTTTAAGGGGTTCTTGCTTTTACCTTTTTTATGGTATGCTCTAATGTATTGAATTCCATGTACTATTACAATGCTTGCTGTGGGTTGGGCTGTGATTTTCCCTTACCCCACGATCCTTTCCCATTGAGACTCGATTAATTTGTTAACTTACTCTTCTTTGGTTAGAGGAAGTAAGCAGTAATGGCTCATCTATAATAATCTTGTAAGAAGAAAATATTGAATGGCAACGGAGTTCTCCTGTGCCATAATAATGTATAAAGTGGTTAATTAGACTGCATTTCATTGCAGTGGACATGCTAAATTGTGCTGTTGTTATCTTTGGCTCAATCAATATGTTGTAGCTAGCAAACTCTAATATTAAGTATCAATGAAATGAAAATTTTATGGATATGACATTATAGATTAGGTATAGGAAATTAAAATTCAGAATTGGAGAATTTTTCACTCAATGTGAATTAGAAATTCATCATTTTTTCAATTGAATCACGATTTTAAGATCATTTTTGAACTTGGTTTACACATTTTTACTTAAATGCAATTTCATATTTCTAGTTATTTTTCTTGCATGACACATTTTCCTTTTTTTTTTTTCCTATCTGCGTCTTCTTTTGCTAAAGAAGCACTCTTTGATTGTGCGTTCTGCTTAAATCCCGAAAAACTTCCACATGTTTCTTGGCCTTGTCTGACAACACTTTTCTAAACAATCCATGTTTTGCTGGTTCATATTCTTTTCTCAATGACTTTAAGATATTCCTTCCTTCTCATTTTTTATTGTACAATTAATATGAAACAAAAGGCTTGTTATCTTTTTATTTCCATTTTAATTATATGTGACACGAAATTGAAGATTTTATGTATTATACGGTTGGATAATAGAGACCAATATTATCATAATAATGAAAGGACCAAAATATTTTTTTTTCATGTGCTCATCTCAAAGCTATATCCTTGAGGATTTCCTAATACTGAACACCTACTCTGTCTCCTTTAAAATATATGAGCTTGTGTGGTGATACACTTGTGATTTTGTGACACTGACTGTTTTAACTTTGTCTTTGTGAATCAAGCATAGATTTGTTGAACTTATACTAGAAGAAACTGCAGGCAGCATTATCCTTCATGGCTTATTAGTCATTGTCTCCTTAACCTTTACATGCTTATGCAGTAGCTTGTAACCTCTATTTTCATTTACTCCATTTAAGAAATGGAGTACTGCTTGTGTTTCAAATGAGCTTTTGAGGTCTGTTGTAGCTTGGTGGTGGTTTTCTTGTAGATTGAAATTTTAAACAAGAATTTGGCACTTCATACTTCATACTAGAATTCACTTGCAAGATTTGACTAAAAAGTTTTTAATTCACATCTTAACTTCTCTAGCCTCTTTTCTGGAGTCTTTCTTTTGTTCAATACACGACATGTATTAATCTACATTGCCAAATTTGGGTTCTGTAGGGGATATAAGCGATTCTTCAAACGAACCGCTTTAGAATCATCAGATTACCTGAAGGATGATTGCCTGCAAGTTCATTGCTGTGTTGGTGTAGTGAAGTCTCGCACTGAAGGACCTAAAACTTACTCCATCCCTATATCTCCATCAGATATTGGACTGCATTTTGGACAGCTCCTTGAAAGTGGGAAGGATACTGATGTAAACTTTGATGTTAATGGAGAGATATTTGCCGCTCACAAATTGGTACTTGCTGCAAGGTCACCTGTGTTCAGGGCACAACTTTTTGGTCCAATGAAGGATCAAAATACAGAGCACATAAAAGTAGAAGACATGGAAGCGCCCGTTTTTAAGGTCAAAGCCTTGTATTACCGCCCACCCCTTTCCTGCCCTTATCTAGATTTGACTGCTTATCTTGTATCTATCATTAATGCAATCTGTCCTGTAAGTATTCAAGATACCACATGCTGAACTTTATATCTGCAAACCTGTATTACTATGGAACTCCTCGTCCATTAATTATCTCAGTTGTCATTGCATTTCCTATCACACTGAGGTCAGGCTGTCTTTTTAATGCTACTTACACCCTGAGCCATTTATTTGTTATTTTCTGTCTCTCTTCTTTTTGATAAATCTTTTCTGTCACTCTTAATTAGGCTTCATGAGTTCAATTACAGGTTTCAACCCATAATTAAGTGTTTAGGAAAGTTATAAATGGACAAGGATTTGTTCTTTATGGATGCAATATATAATCATTTGAATAGTTTCAACTTGGAAAAGTTGTCAGCATAGCATGTAGCTGTATTGGGAGATGCTGAAAGCTCTTTATGTTCTATGGTCTACTATATGATTTTTCTCTTTGTTCGTCTGTTTTTTCAATCGTCGTGATTTTAAAACTTTGTATGCTACTATGCTGTAAACTACTTCTGTGTGATGCATCCACTAACTCTTCCAAACTCACTGGCAAATTATACATCCTGGTGCGTTTGCTTTGAAGTTACTACCTTTTGGTTCTAATCTCCAAAAGATGTAAGATGACTTCCATTGATGATAATACTTGTAATGCTCAGTTGACATTAGTGGGGTATAAGTGGTTTGTGAATTTGTCTGCAAGTAATAAGCAGTGCAACTTCATGTTGACTGGTCCGTAGTAACATTCAGGCAACAGTCAAATAACTTCTTTAACTTGCACATATCGGAAGTTGTTAATATGTTATTTCTTTTTGTCCCAAGCATTCTAGTGGTCATAAACTTAATTACATTGGTCTGATCCCTACTTTTACGCATGATCAGTGTTCTTCAGGCTCACTCGAGGCACTTGTAAGTCTAGAAATTAGATACAATATAAGCTAGGCGTTTTGCCTCCCTTTTGGTGCTGTTTCAGTGTAGGCACCAAGGCGCTAAAGGTGCACATTGTTGCCTATTTACTATATATTGGCATGGGCGACAGTAAACAATAAATATGACTGATGACATTAGATGTCAATGAATTGTTATGGATGTAATTGTATGATTAGGAGTAGGAGAATATAGATGCATAAAAATTTAACTGTACATTTGCTTAAGAATTTAGAAATTTAAAATGGGTTTTCAACTTGATTTATAATTTTTATTCACATATTTCTGTGTAGTTTTTTCAAGTCCTTTCTATATGATTGTTGTTTATGTTTGCAGTTACTTTTTCTTACATTACATATTTATTTATTTATTTATCTTCATTTTTTTCATTTCTTCTGACTCCACGCTTGATTGCACTTTATGTTTAAAGCTCAAGAATGCCTTTCTATGCCTATTTGCCTTCGGTAACATTGCATATGTTGCATATTTGTTGAAGCTGTTTAATTTTGTTACAATATCAATACGGCTAAGTCGCTGAAAGGATGCTGATAGAGAAGCCATACCTGGAGTTCGTTTTTGTGCTAAACGTTTTCTATTTGCAATTTTGATGTGGCATTCTCTCTTTTCATTTAACATAGTGATTTAATTCTGCGTTAGTTGCTTAATTCTCATGTATGTTGATGGCAGGCTCTTCTTCATTTCATTTACTGGGATGTGCTGCCGGACATGGAAGAACTGACAGGGTTGAGCTCAAAATGGGCATCAACCTTGATGTCTCAACATCTGCTTGCGGCAGCTGACCGTTATGGGTTAGATAGGCTCAGGTTGCTCTGCGAGGCTAACCTGTGTGAGGAAGTTGCTATTAATACTGTTGCGACCACTTTAGCCCTGGCTGAACAGCATCATTGTTTTCAGCTGAAATCTGTCTGTCTCAAATTTGTTGCCATGCCAGAAAATCTTAGAGGTGATCTTTTATCTTCTATTCAACTTATGTTAAACTGTTACATCAAAATTCGGATTCAGTTCAATTATTTGGTTCAAGTATTTGAGTTTTGTGGTAAGTTTACATTTATAATTTTTTGTCCCCATAATTTCATAAACACATGCAGTCCATCTCCAACTGAGACCGCTACCAAATAATCTCTGCTAAGTATAATTCTTAAAAGATTTGATTCCTCTTTTAAATTTCTTCTGTAATTTATGTGTTTCATGCGTGTACAATCTCTATTAAAGTGACATTTCAATAGTTCTAATGGCATTTTCAACAATTCTCTTTATGTACTGCTGAAAGTATTGTTCCTAGTTAACTTGGAAGTGGATACTTTTGCAGTCTATATATTTTGAAGCCCTGAAATGAAATTCTATTGTTTGTCCTTATTCCTAAAGGGTGCAGGTTTAGTCCCAAAAAGGGAAAAAGTGAAAGAGGACTTGCTACTCTACAATTTGGTGTTTTCATTTGTCAATGTGGTGTCACTGAATTAACTTGATGCTCAAACAGAAAGGCCATACTTGCAATACGATGTTCAAATTGCAATCACTACCATTTGAAATCGAAGTTAGCATAGTTGAAATTATCATTTGATTAGTTGATTCCTTTTGGTAAACATGCTTCTAGATTTTACGTGCTTTGCTTGCTGTGTTTCTCAGACTCTTCAAAATTACCATCAGGTGTGTGTGTTGGATCCTCCAAAAGCTATGCTTTTTCTTGGAGGATCTGACGCAGGTGCGGCAATATTTTTCGGGAGGGTTGGAGAAGCATATAGCCTGCTTTGTAATTTTTGTTGGCAGCATGATTTTGATGTTGGTCAACTGTTTGTCTCTTTGATTTTCAACTTGACATATAGTTAACACTGTATCAATATCCAAGCACCTTGGTTCCATTTAAGTGTGGGCACACCAGTGAAGGAAAACAGAAATTCTAGAATTTCAATATCTGGGTATATTCTTGCACGGCTACTGCAAAATACCTCCTTTTCAGGTCCATCAGCTGCCCTCCCCCACCATTTTAGCAGCTGTTTACTGGAATTGGGTACCAGTGCAATTTATATGACAGCTGTTTCTCATTGACCTTCACTCACTTGCTTTGAATGTTTTTATGCCCTCTTAAAAGTGTTTGTGCTGGCAAAAGCTCTTTTGGAAGTAAATTCACAATGTTATTATGTGCGGTGGAGTTTTTTACTGCTTCTTTAGAAAAATGGTTCCGTGTACATGGCTGAATTGAAGCATTGCACAAACAAAAGTGAATTACCATTTGGCTCATACAAGTGTCAGAGTTGGTACAGATTGATTTATTTTATTAGTTGGTATTGATCTCAGAATCCTTTTTATGCAGCTGTAATGCAAACGGATGGTTTTGACTATCTGAAAGAAAGTTGTCCTCATGTCCTCACAGAACTGTTGGAGTATGTTGCTAGGGTGAATGAACATTCTGGCATTGCCAGTAAGTTAGGGAATGAGGTTGTCCTTGATGGCGGTGATGTCAACGGCCGACGTGTGAAACAAAGATTATAGTTGGAAGTTGTAACTGCCAAAATGTGTGGTCCTTAATAGGATAGAAACATACTTCATGATCAGGTGTAGTCTGACATAGATGTAAATTTGGGTCTTGTCAATGTCATTGTATTGCTGTAATCATCTATCTATATAATATGGGGTTCCTAGTAATGTGCGTTTGTGCTACTTGAGGCTCTTGATACATTTCTCTAGACACAGCAGCTTCTAATTTTCTGGCCATACTTCTCTTTACTCCCTCTGGTTTTATGTATTTTGTTATCTTGGTTCTTTCAACTGTAGCAGTAGTGATCGGCAGAAGCAACACAACTTTTAGAAGGCGAAACACAAAGGGGATAACAGATATTTATTATTCTTAAATTTCGACTAATAATATCATAAACAAGAAATCATTCATTGGAAAATCAAGTATGCTGGCAACAAAACTTCTCCCTGGAAATCATGTATTTGTCAGGAAAGCAATTTTATAATGCTCTTACTCAGAAATACAATAACTAATGATGGCCTCAATTTCAAAAACAAGTATGCTGTGAAATATTCAAAATCAATTGTAATTTTCTTCAATTTTAAATGGTGAGGGTTTTTTTAATTGAAAAACTAAATAACAAACAGCCATGATAATTTATCTGTCTATATATTATAATTGTTACACCCTGTAAATTCTCGATATGTAGATGGTCTATTCGCATGTTGGTTAAGAGTTTTTTGAATGTCATACATACTAGAAAAAGGCCCGGGGGAAGACTGGACGAACATCACATCGAACCATCGCGGGAGGAGCCGGGGCAGAAACCCTCCGCGATGGCGCCGTGCCTCGGAGGCCCTGTCCAGGCCCCACTATATAAACCCCACTTCGTTTATTTCATGAAATTTCTCATAATTTCCAGTAAGAAACATGGGGCAAACCAGAGAGAGGGAAACACGAACAAAATCTACTATTTTCCTTCCGATTACGCCATCAAACGCGGTCCAAACTCAGATTAAACCTAGATACTGAAGTATAAAGCTGCAAAGAGCATTCCTACGGGTTTAGTTTCGTGAAATTCGGCCGGCGAACCGTCGTGCTACCGAGCTAAGGTAAGTGGAATTGCTCCAAATTAGTGTCAATATACTTCTAGCCTAAAGTAACATTTCTCCGCCCGGACTTTCGAGAAATAGCGGTTTTCGACCGTTTTCGATAAGCGAAGTTTGGGCTATATAAATATAAAAGTGATATTTTTCTCTTAGAATATTAATGTATTTAGTCCTAATTGATATATATTGATGCGGTTAGGAGAAACGGCGGAATATTGGCTTCAATTACGCCCGGTTAGCTAAAGTCGAATCGAGGTATTAAAGCTTGTTCCTTCGGCAGAGTTAGTAATCCCTAGTATAGCGAATAGAGTGAATTCTAAAAGATAGAATCCAGAGTTGAGTATTGAGTCGGTATGAATCCGACCCAAGCATGTTTTATGTTATTATGCTATGTCGAGTATTAAAAATACGCCAAGTCGATATCAGACTGACCGAGATATTACAGATACGGATTAGGCTACGATATGAGAATCGGTTTAATGCGGAAAAAGAGATTGAATAGAATATCAAAACATGGATAGTATTTTCGGATCGAACATACTTCTTTATACGTGATTATTGTTTGTTGAGACTGTTTGTGCTATGAGGCAACCACTTAGAGCTTCGCCTCACCCAAGGTTAATAGTTGTGTGTTCCTTGCGGTGAGGATACGTCACTCCAGTGACGTGCCGTCCATGATAGGACGAATGGGATGCGGCATTCCCTGTGCTCCCGGGCGTCGGGATAGCATTATAGCTTACCATGTCGGCGACTTTGCCTTGGAGTGGTGGAATCTGATTACAGGTTCTGATTCTGCGAGTCCTACGGACTCGGAATCTGATTATAGTCGGGGGCGAGAGCCCCATTTGCATACCAGGCGGTAGAGATGCTCGTTGTTAGTAGGCGAGTGGAGCGATTTACTTTTGGATGGTTTTGACCGGGCTAGGGGTATATAGATTGTGTGTTGGAAGCTGGCACCTTGGAAACATGGGGAGGCTGGTATAGGTCACTTGTATGTTATATATGTATGCATTATTATTTATTGGCGATAGAACGGGCGCCACGTCGACGGGTAATAGCCACACCTTACGCCCCGGTACAAATAAGCTTGACTCGAGATCCCATGTGAATGGTTTCGGCTACTTTAAGCTATTTAGAACTATTGGGTATTATTGCTTATATTCGGTTATGTTTAGTTTAGCTACGTACCGGTACCGTTAGTGCGCGCCGTTTGGGCGCTACATTGCACTGCAGTGCTCGTAGATGAGGCCGTCCACCATTGATTCCGGCCCATTTCATGTCGTGACTCTGTCATCAGGATGACGGTAGAGTTTATTTCCTTCTTTTGTTTAATGATGCAGGTGGGCCACTGTCCCGGACCATCTTATCGATATGCTTAGAGGCTTGTAGATTGTGTATTACTGTGATTAGTATTAGATCGTGTGAGGTAGTGTGTATGTCTTAGCTTGTTTATGATGGTCGTGTGGGACCTCCAGGTTGGTAGTGGTGACATCGGTCACGTAGCGGTTTAGCTCACGTTTTACTTGATTCGAAATAACTGGAGCAACATGGTGGCTTTGTCGGCCGTAGGTTCCTTATGTTGATGTGAGGTTCTAGTTGGTACATTTGTGGTTGTACGGGTGGTATAGGCCCTGGCCGTACATTGCATTTACAGTAAATTCACTCAGCAGATTGATTAACGTAGATAGGAAGTTAAGCCACGTGGCGGTAGCCGGAAGTCTTAGGCTCAGTGATCTAACGGTTCGAGTCCCTAGTAGGGCACTAGGTGCTAGTCATGCCCGAGGCGGGCGTGACAAATAATAAAGCATGAAGGTTTTTAGAAATGTTGATTGAAGCTTTCATTGGCCGTTAACAACTATTACTGATAGATAAAATTGCCATTTTACTATTTTTTTTTTTATACAATTATTATTTTTAATTATTTTCATCACTTTATTTTATTATTTTAATTTTCTATTTATGGCATAACTTTACTTATGGTGTAAATCTATAAAATCAAATAAAAAATTAAAAAAACTCAATTTTTTCTTTTTGATGGTCACAATTATTTTAATTTTATTTTATTATATTTAATTTTGTACTTGTGGCATAAATCTATTTATAACACAAAAGAAAGAAAATAAAAAAAATCACGAAAGTTTTCAATTTGGACTGAAATTTCCCCCCTTTTTGATTTAGGCCATTTTATTTTCCACAGAAGTTCTTCTTTTTTTGTTTTCCTTTTTGACATGTTTTTTTTTTCTTTTTTCACAGTGACGAATTTTTGATCCTTTTTTGATAAATTTGTTTTCCTTTTAATAGTAATGTCTTAATATTCTTATACTTTCAATTTTTTCAGTTTATAAATCTAATTTAATTCTTCAACTCTACTATATCAATATCTTTTGATTCAATCTGACACTTACATGTTTTCGAGGTTATTATATCTTCTTCTTCTTTTTTTATGTTATGAATTTCTTTTTTATATTTTGGAATTTGAAATAGCATGTGTAATTCTTATCTTGAAATTTCAGTTATTTGTATTGAAAATAATTTAAACTTAAAAATTTATCTTCTTTTGGTTGAGTCACAATATTATTCTTGTGTTATCCCGCTTTATGCTTTAATTGGTACTTATATTGATATTATATTTAGATTTTGTAGTATTTATAACGAGACATCCTTCATCTACTCATACATTAATAAGTTTCATCTATTTAGGTAAAATAATCTCTTCATCTCATAAAAATAAATTCTTTTATAAAATTATAAAATATTATAATTATAATTCTTGTACAATTGTGCAAATATCCATGCAATCAAATCTGAAAATGATTGAAGATGCAATACAATATTTCAGTGGAATAATCTTTGGTAATTTCTTTAGATTTCATCAACTAATCTAACATTCAATATATGCATAATATTTTTGCCTGTTTACTTAACAAAATATTTTATAGATATAAACACAAAGGTCCTTATAAATGTTTATTGAACTTTTGCCCTTCATTAAAAGGTTTCGCAATAGATAAAATTTTCATTTACTATTTTTCAATTAGTTGTTATTTAATTATTATATATTTACTATTTGTAAAATGTAAAACTCTAATATTTTAGTAGTTTTAAAATTGACTAAAATTTTGCTTCTAACATTTAAGACTTTCAATTACAATTCGGCATTAACTTATATATCAATTCATTGTTTATTAAACTATTAATTATCCATCATTAATATTTCAATACTAAAAAAAGTAAGTAAAAGAGTGTAATTTTACTATGTATCAATACAATAAGCCTTCTTCTTCTTCTTTTTCTGGAAAAATTGTATAATAAAAATAAATAAATTATAGAAAATAAAATATTTTTAAGATTTTAATATTTATTTAAGAAATATTTAATGATTTAACTTATTAAATTTTATAACTTAATTATGATAAGTTATATTAATTTTTTTTGTCATCTTTATTAAATAATATAAATTTGTCTTATTTTAAAGAGAAAAAACATAAAAAAAATAAAAAAAATAAAAAAAATAAAAAAAATAAAAAAAATATATTATTAAATATTTAAATTTAATATTTAATTTTATCGTTTTTTAAAATTATTTGATTTAGTATATTTGTGTTTAAAAATTCATTAAATAGTTATTTAATTATTTTATTTTAATATTTAAATTTTAAAATTAACTAATTAAAAAACTAATTAAAAACAAAAAAAATTATTTGAAAAAATATAAAAAATCTTAATATTTATACATACATAATGCATGCATTTAAGTGCCCATGTAAAAGCAGACAATTTTTTTACCTTTTAATCCAAATGCTATTTTATGGCGTTTTTGTTCATTGAAACTATTATTTCAATATTGAAGAAAGAACTATTAAATTGAATCAAACTTTTAAGCATAATCTTTTATTAATTTGAAATTCATATTTTTTTTAAATTCTTATTTATTACACAAACACATCTTTTAAATATTATTTATGTTATTTTTATAAATTTATTTTTATTAATCTGAAGGATAAAGCGCGAGGTCTTTCACGCATAGAATTAGTATATATGAAGAGGAGAGAGCAAAGAGAGCAAAACTTGATCAAAATGACCTTGTCGCCTGAGTGTTGAGGCAAGAGATTTTGATGAAATTTTCACCGTTTCATACTTTCAACCAAAGAAATCGGAGACTTAAGAGGTTTGGAAAATGGAAATTATTATAAAAAATTGTGTCACCTTTTATTTTTATTTTATTTTTTTTATTTTTTTAAATTGTAGTTCTATTATAAAAAAAATTAAAAGTACCTCAAACTCTCATAAGTTAAACGTTTTGAAAGAAAAAAAAAAAGGGCAAAGGACGAAGGATTGTTTTAAAAAAGATTACATTTTCTGCTGAGTTTTAATGTTTTAAACTCATTTGTTGTGAGACAGTTATGAATTCGGATTCATTTCAAAAGTTTGAACCCCCACTTTGCCACTGAGCTGGGCGTTGCCTTTGATTTAAGAGGAGTCAGAATTTAACATATTTAGTATATTTTTTTAAACAGACTAATTTAATATACATATATACCGTTGGTTTAAAAGTAGTATTTTAATTTATTCAAAAATTATAAAAATATTTAAAATAAGTTGATCCAAAGAGCTGTTCATATTAATTTATTACTATAACTAAATAAGTTAATAAAATAAAAATATATAAATTAATTAGAATTAAATAAAATATGTATTGCCCAAACAATACGGTTAACTCACTTTATACAACACGGGGTTTTGGGTGTATTTGCTTGTATTATGTTTTCAAGCAAGTTCACTCCAAATTCGGACGCGAATAGCAGCTAAACTTGCCTCCGGTTTCAGCTTACGACGCACTTCCCCTCCGGCGAGCCAAGTCGAGCTGTAAGTTCCCTCTTTATCTCTCTGTAAAAAAGGAAACCCTAATTGTTTTTATTGGTATGGTGCAAAATTTCTGATTTTGTTCCCATGTTTTGTATTGCTACGCACCCTAAACAAATCCTCCACTTCGATTTATCAAGTTCCTTTGTGGTTCTTGTTTGGCGTCTCACGTAATAGATGGCTTTAGAGTAGTGACTGTGTGTACTATGCTGGAAATAATCAAGTTCGTCAATATTTAAGATTAGGAGAAATTAATAAGTTCGTAACAGATGCTTTATTTTTTCATTTTTTATTATTATTTTCCAGAATTTGGCATTATTGAAGGTCAAAATTTACAATTGATTTCATTTCCTAACCAACCGAAACAAGTATTCTGTTGTAGATTTGAGCAATTTAAGGATTTGAATTACAACTAAAGCAAAAGAGAAGCTAAGAAGAGAGTAAAACTATAGATTCTCATTCATAGTGCAAGATGAAGCCTTCCAGCAATACATATTGTCCGCCAATGCATCCACAAAGCGTGACTCTCTCGTGGGACTAGATGTGCTAATTATAAAATACAAATAAGCCAATAGTGTAATTACTATAACTTCTATGTAAAACATAAGGGACTAAAGAGTAAAGCCGGAATAGCGAGAACTAACTCATAGCAACCTTATTGAACCATCTTGCAAGATGAAGGTACCACTCCCTTCTACCGCTCATACCCATGTGATTGCTGGGGGATATCAATACCACCCCCTCAAGAGCATCCTTGACCTCACGGATAAAATGCAGGAAATAGAACCTTTAGAGCATTAACATCCTCCCAAGAAGCCTGATCTTCTAGCAAATGTTCCCACTAAGTGAGCAATTGAGCCACAACTTTATTGTCCTTTTGAATCATCCTACGACCCAATACCTTATCAGGTTGAGGACAATAAGGACTGGCCAAGTTCACCACTGGTGAATGAGTAATTGTCTTAGGAATAACATGAGAAGGTTCGAGTAAGGAGACATGAAATGTGGGGTGAATAAGCAAGTATGGAGGCAAAGCCAATTTATAAGCAACAGTTCCCATGTTCTGAATGATCATGTAAGGGCCATAGTAATTGAATGAGAGCTTATTGAAGTGTTGACGGGAAATAGTGACCTGTCCGTGAGGCTGGATTTAATGAATACTCAATCACCCTCCTTGAACTGTCTATGTGACCTCTTCTTATTGGGTTGAGATTCCATTCTATGTTGAGCTCTGGTTAGATGAAACTTCGACAGCTGGAACTTAAACTCCCTGGTGATCAAATTTCTACCTACCTCAGGTAACTCTGAATCTCCAGCCATATAAGGCAAATTCAATGGTGGTGGTTGACCATAAAGTGCCTCAAAGGGAGTAGTTTGAGTGGATTTATGGAAGGTAGTGTTGTACCACCACTCTGCAAGTGGTAAACACTTAACCCAATTAGAAGGTGAATCAACACAGTAGCACTTGAGGTAAGTTCCCAAGCACCTATTCACAACCTCAATCTGACCATCAGATTGAGGATGGTAGGCAGTGAAAGTGTTCAAGGCCACTCCTTGAATAGCAAACAACTCTTGTCACAGCTTGCCGATGAATATGGGATCCCTTTCGCTCACTATATCTGCTCACTATATCTTCAGGCATTCCATGCAACTTGAAGATATCCTCCATAAATAGGGCAGCCAAGGATGGGAAATGGCCAAGAAATGAGCATACTTAGTCTATCAACTATGACCCATATCACAGATTTTCCTTTAGACTTAGGCAAGGTTTCAATAAAATCCATACTAATACTTCCCCAAGCTAGAGCCAGAGGCTGCAAGAGACCATTATAGGCCGTAGGCCGCTGTATCAACCTTGCTTTTCGAACACACAAGGCACCTTTTTGACATAAACCTCAACTTCCTTTTTCATCTCTTTCCAATAGAACAAGGAAGCCGCTCTTCTATAAGTATGATCCATCCCAGAATGACCTCCCATCAATGGATCATGCCAAAAATGGAGTATCTCAGTTTTCAAGGATTGCTCTGGTCCTACTACCAACTTCCCTTTCCTTCTTACCTGCTGATTGAAATAAGTGTACCCCTTGAGCTCCTTCTTTGAGTGGTCCAACTGTTGTATCAAAGAAACAAATGAGCACCCAACTTCCAACTATCCATGATAGCTTGAAGAAGGTCAGTCCTCGCAGTAGTCAAAGAAAGAGAAGCTACCTCCACAACTGGCATCCTGGATACAGCATCTGCTGCCTTATTTTTCTTTCCTGTTTGTTATTCAATGTCAGTCAAATTGCATTAACTTGGTAATCCACTTGAGTTGAGAACCTGTGTGATCTTCTGGTCCAAATGAAATTTTCATGCCCTATGATCAGTTCTGACAGTGTGGTTACCCAATAAATATTGTCCCCATTTAGTGACTGCCATCACTAGTGCCAAAAGTTCCTTATCATAGACAGACAGGGCCACGTGTTGGCCAGACAATCCCTTGCTGAGATAAGCTATAGGTCTGCCACATTGCAACAAAACAGCTCCTAGACCCAAGTCACAGGCATTAGTCTCTACAATGAAAGGTATAGGCGAAGTCTGGCAATGCTAGAACTGGAGTTTATATTAAAGTTTCCTCCAATGCTTGCAAAGCTGTAGTAGCTTGTTTGACCATTGAAACCCCTCCTTCAACAACAAATCAGTCAGGGTTTGCTAATCTTACCATATCCTCTGATAAATCTTCTATAGTAGCCTGCCAATCTTGAGAAGCCTCTCAATTGTTTGAGGTTGACAGGAACTGGCCAAAAACTCACTGCTTGGATCTTTTTAGGATTTGTTTCAACTCCTTGTGCAGATATCAGATGACCCAAATACTCAACTCTAGGAGTAGCAAATACACACTTTGATCTCCTAGCAAAGGGATGATGTTGCCTTAGCGACCCAAATGTAGTCTTTTAGTGTTCCACATGATCTGGTAAAGCTTGGACTGAGTACCAAAATGCGAACCATAATAAACTTCCTCAACTGTTTTGGAAGATATGATTCATCAGCCCTTGAAAGCGGGAACGAACATTGGTTAGCCCAAAAGGTATGACCCAGTACTCAAAATGGACTGAATGGGTTCTGAAGGCAGTCTTATGTATGTCAGAACAGGGGCCATTATACTCTGATTGTAACCACCTCATATCACAGAGGTGATCTCAGACACCATTAATGACCTCCACAGTGAGACTTGCTACTATTGTAGATTTGAGCAATTTAGGGATCCGAATTACAAGTAAAGAAAACGAGAAGCTAAGAACAGAGTAAAACTATAGATTCTCATTCATACTGCAGAACCCTTCCTTCAATACATATACTTAGCCAATGCATCCACAAAATGTGATTCTGTCGTGGGACTAGATGTGCTAGTTATAAAATACAAGCAAGCGAATTCTGTAATTACTCTAATTTCTACTTAAAACATAAGGGACTAAAGAGTAAAGCCCGAATAGTGATAACTAACTCATAACAACCCTCGTTGTACTACTCCCATCTACAGCTCACACCCATGTGATTAGTGGGTAACTGGGGTATATCAGTATTAGAATAACATCACCTTATATCCAACTCAGTCTAAACAAATGGACTGTTGAGGTATATATAGTGTGCTATTGAATTTTATTTTAAACATATGTAACAAGAACTGTACTTGTGTGAGTTCCTGCCTAAACTACCTAATTTATGAATCCTCATAGTATTATGAGTAGTCATAATGTTCCAAACTAGGTGTTGTCCTTGTACTGTGTTATAAAAGAAGGATGAAAATTTTCAATTTTTTTAAGCAGATAGTTGCCAAGGACACAGAACACAGAGGTATTCCTTGGGAGATAAAAATGGTATTGTTTTCTGATCCCTTTCTTATTGCTGTATGTTCCTCTTTATTCACGCTGATCCCGTAATTTGTATATAATTGGTGCCCGCTTTGTTTTGTTCGATTGTTCTAGAGTAGAAAGTTTATTTACCTTGTTTGAATCAATTCTTAGTTGAGTTTTTTTCTCATAAAGTTATTTGGTTTTGCCCTGGCCCACTTTGTTTTCCAGTTGTTTTTCTCATACTTCAAGGATCTGGTGGGCAGAGAAGTCACTGTGGAACTGAAGAATGATTTGGCTATTCGAGGAACACTACATTCAGTTGATCAGTATCTCAACATTAAGCTTGAAAACACGAGGGTTGTTGATGAGGACAAGTACCCCCACATGGTAATTCCTCCTCATTCTTTCTCATGTGTCTTTATTCTTCTTATTTTCTGCTGTTGATTTTATCTATGGTTTATTACCTATGTTTAGTTTGGAGATGCATTGCATCTTGCCTCTCTTTCACCTTCTCTTTTTGTGCGTGTACAATATGTTGAAAACATCTGTTTGGCTATCTGTTTCTCAATTCAAGAATTCCTGAATTAGTTCTTTACACTTTTGGTATGCAATAAAACGACTGGATATTTTCTCTTCCATAGTACTCCAGAGTTGTGAACCCGATAGTTTTGCTGGAAACTACTAATGTTGATTGGATATGTGAATCGAGAAGGTCATTTTGAAGTATTAACTTCTCTGTGTGTATATGATTCTGGTGACTAATGTTCACTGCGATATGGGATCCTTAGTCTATATGGGCGTGCGATTTTTTGATCACCATGACTGTGTTGTTTGCGGCTTTCTCTCGGAAATGCTAAAGCTTAGTGTTTGTTCGTAGTTTTCGTAAGCAATGCTATGATCTATTAACCTTTCTCTTGAATGAAGTACTAATGTTACTTGAGGAGGTCTAGCTTTACATTCTGTGATCCTTTGGAAACTGAGAATTCATTTATTACAAGGCTAAGAAGTTTTAAGTATGAGAATTCAATACAGTTAGACCTCTTTGTAACAACATCCTTATATAACAATACCTCACTATAACAACCAAGTTTTCTCGGAACCGATTGTTTATGTTATATTTTACCTCTCTATAATAACTTTTTACCGATAGCAGCAACAACCGTTTTTATAATAGTACGTTCTTTATAAAGCACGTTCTTTATAAAATTATTTTTTTACAACAACTATCTTCCTTTTTGGTAATATAATAATTAACTATTTTTATAAAAATAGAATCTCTAAGATTACCAAAAATAGGTCTAAAGATTTTGACCAAATATTTTGGTACTTTAATATATTATATGACAAAGTATACAATAACAACAACAACATACCCATTATAGTCCTACAAAATAAGGTTTAAGGAGGGTAGAGTGTATGCAGACACCCCTACCTCAGAGGCAGAGGTTGTTTCCGATGCTATTTGAAAAAGTATATTATAGTAATATGTATTTTCATTATTAAAAGATTTTCCTTCTTTATACAAAGTGTGATTAATCTTAGGATTTGGCATTAAAGTTCCTACGTCCATAAAGCTTAGTGTTTGTTTTTAGTTTTCGTAAGCTATGCTATGATCCCAGAAATGTGGCCCTTCTTAGGATTTTGACGCTTGAAGAATAAATCCAAGAGTAGCCAATGCAGAAGTTGAAGGAAATATCCTCTCAATATTATAAATAATAATTTAAATTGTTCCTAAATAACAAAATATCAACCCCTTTATTTAGAAGGAGAAATTATAGACCTAAATCAAGAAATAAAATTCTAATCTACTTTGGATACACAAATCCAATTATTCCCCCCTCCCAAAAAAAAAAAAAACCATAACAACCCAGAAAGAGAAATAAGGAAACATTTCCATACCTAACTAGGATAAAATATTTGACTAATCCCTAAAAATAGGGAAACCATGTGCTAGGCTACCTTAGTCAGTACCTAAAATTAAAGAAAATCTCGAAGATAACTTGCAAGCAACTTGGGCAACAACTCTCCTATCAATTTGTACACCTATTTGGCCCTTCTTGGGTAGGAAGGAAGCTCATTTTTAGGGTTAAAAATGTGTCCCAAGTGGGAGCTCATGGGGTGCAAGTTTGGCACAATTTAGGTTTAAATTGGTGCAAAAGTGCACTGGTTTGGACCTCCGTCAAAGGTTGGTTCTTCATCTTGGACCTCAATTTGGCCCATAAAATAGTTATAATACTCGGGCAAAACATGCTCCTTGGCTTGAGCTCTTCTTCCACATCTAGAAACTTCTTCTTTGCAATTGAAGCCCAATTAGATTTGTTTTGAATTTTTTTGGTGGTTAAATTGAGTGTGTGTGTGTGTATATATATATATCAAAGCATAATAATTACGCAAAAGCCGGGAACTTCCAAAGTAGTTCATTAGTAACAACTAGAGTATGATTACTATTACAAGCCAAGATTTGTCTTTCAAAAAGAAGTTCCCACGATGTCTGCCAAGACTACTTCATTCTCAAACACCTGAGAACTACCAAAAATGTGTTTCTCCTTTTGCACCTTCCTTTGCCAAGAGGTCTGCTACCCTATTTGCTCGTGGTAAGAGTGCTTGATTACTGGATTGCCCAATTTCCTAATCAGCAACCTGCATTCATCAATAATGGGGTTATAAGCAATGTGTCCTTTAGTAATCATCTTAATAACCTCTTGAATTTGTGGCCACTTGGAGGGGCATGATTTTATGTTCCAATGCCATGACCAGGCCTTGCATCAGAGCACACAACTCAACATGGTTGTTTGTGGTGTAGGGGATGCTTTTCATAAAGCCAACTACCCAGTCTCCTCTGCTATTTCTGATCACACAACCTGTTCCTCCCTTACCAGGATTTCCAAGAGCTGATCAATCTATGTTGAGTTTGTAGAAACCCCTGTCAGGGGTTCCCATTTCATACTTAACGTTGATTTTGTCCTGCATAGTGATTTCTGTACAGATGATGTGGAAAGATTCCACAACTTTGGCTATAGTGTTGGGGACACTGATGTTGCCTTTCCTGTTATTGAAGACATTGTTGTTCCTAGTAAGTCATATATGCCAGAATCTAAATGGGAGGATGTGATCCCAGTTAATGAGGTTGTTGAAAGCTTTCCACTCTTTTGGCCAATCACAGATGATGTTTCTGTTATGGGGAAGAGGAGGGGTAGGTCCCTCAGATTGTTGAATGAGTCTGTTCCAGAAACTATGAACATTGGGGCATTGGAAAAAGATGTGCTCAATGTCTTCTTTTGGGTCCATTGCAGTAGTGGCTGTTGAGACTGATGTTCAGACCAATAGAATTAAGGTAGTGACCTGTGGGCAACCTATTATGGTGAAAGAGCTAAGGGAAAAATCTGATCTTGTTGGCAATATTCAGTTTTCAGATCCATTGGAAGCTTTTAGAGTTGGGGTTTGTGGGATTGTTGAGGTTGTCTACGTAATGGTAAGTTTATTAGCAGTGAATTTCCCATTGAAGGTCAGATCCCAAAACATTTTGTCCTCTCTGGTACTATGGGTGGGAATGAAAGTGCTCCTGATAGCCAACTGCAACTGATCAGCTGATCAGGGATGTCACATGGTGCATTATGGAGAAGCCAGGTGCCATTGTATATCATGCTATTGCCTTTGATGTAGAAGTCACTTGGTTTCCATGGGCTATTGATAGAATTGAAGATGAGAGGATGACCAGTGATCCAATTATCAGAGAGGAAGTTAACCCTATCACCTTTGTGGACAATCCATCTATTGACATTACCATGCACTTTCCTGTCATTGACAATGCATTTCTAGGCTCTAGAAACTGGGGATTTCTTGATTGTTTTAGCACTGCAATTTTAAGGGATTAGAGTTTTTGTCCAAAGGGCATTTGGATTGAAATACATTCTCCAAGAGAGGCATGCATGGATAGTAATTCTTTTGTGCTCAGCCTTTTGGAGTCCCAGCCCCCTTTTATTTTAGGTCTAGTGATGGTGTTCCAATTGAGGTGGTGGATTTTTTCCTTCTCTGAGATGGTTCCCGAGATGAAGTTCCTTTGTAGTAGCCTATTAATAATGTTGATGCTGTGCTTAGACAGCTTGATGTATTGCACGACATGGCTTGGAATACTTCCACAGGCTAGATTTAGCCAAGGTGGTCAGGCTAGCTATGCTTAGGAACTTGATCTTTCAACCAACTACCCTGGCATTCATGCTGTCAATAATGAACTAGAAGTCACTATGAGTAATGGAAAAACCCAGATATTCCCCAAAGTTGTTGATCCTCTTTATGGACAAGATATCAGTACACTGGTCAATGATCTCCTCCTCAGTGCAAAGATGACTTTGAATTTGAAGTGATTAATTTTTTGGCCAGAAAGGGAGCTGAACTCATTGAGAGTGTTGATTACTGTAAGGCAACATTGAGTGCTGGCTCTGGTGATAAGTGTCAAATCATCAGCAAAGAATACATGAGAGATTTTTGGTCCATTCCTACTGATGTTTATGGGGGTGAGTTTCGTTGCCATTATGCAGGGATGAGCTTCACCACGGTGGGAGGAAATCTGAAGTAGGTGAGAGTGGTTCTAATGAAGGACCATTCTAGCCTATCAAAGGCTTTTTCAAGGTCAACTTTTATGATGACATTGCCTCTTTTTCCTTCATTATTTGGAAATGGGAGATGTCATTATGGACAATGATAGTGTTGTCAGTAGTTATTCTATTGGCTAGAAAACTGGCTTGGATGGGGCTAATGATGTTTACACAGATGAGGCTTGATTCTGTTAACAAGGATCTTTGTAACAATCTTGTACAGGGTGTTACAAAGGCCAACGGGTCTGAAGTTTTTCAGGAGGGTGGCATTGGCACTCTTGGGAATGAGGCATAGAAAGGTCTTGAGACCTCAGGGTGTCCATTCTTTGGGTAGTGAAGACCCCATGACAGAAGTCAATGACTTTGTGCTTAATATTGTGCCAGAATTTTTGATAAAACATGGGGTGCTGTCCATCAGGTCCTGGTGCCTTCATAGGTTTGAAGGATTTAATGGCATTCCTAATCTCAGAGTTTCTAAGCTGGGATTCAATGAGAGTTTGATTCAGATCTTGTCATAGGCCTTCTAAGATCTATCAAAGCTACATCCAAGTCCTTTATTCGAGTTATGCTCCGTGGATGCTGTCAGCCTCCCTCTAGATTCACTGCCACATGTTTTTTATGAAACTCTTTGACGAAATCCTTTCGTACTTTCAACAGATTGAATTTGTCGTGTAATTGGCGCCTTTGTGGTCTCACCACGTTGAACCAAAACTCTCACCATGTTGAACCAAAACTTATGTGATAGTGTTAATTTCCAGAATGTTAAAATTCCGGTCTTATTGGCCAGGACTTCTTTTGTATCTGGTTTTCTTGAAGCACAAATTATAACCAGAAGCAACAGTATCTGTTGGCCCTTTAATCGACTAGATGCACAGATTGGAACTGGAAGCCACAATCTCTGTCGGTCCTTATATTTTGACTACATGCACAAATTGGAAAGAGAAGCAGCAATAGTTGTAAGACCATACATTATGAATGTCTAGGTGATGCCAGAGAATGCAATGGGCTTTGGTGGTTGAAGCCTCACTCGCCCTAGCCACGCCACACCATTGGTAAACTTCATAGTCCCCCTTTCACCTTGCTGGTATCTTCCCGCTAAGTTGGACTCCCTCTTTTTTCCTTGTGCATCGTTTTTCCTTTTCATTCACTCACCAGCTCACCCACCTCTGATTTAAATAAAACAGAAGTTCCCCTGCTCCCGTGGGATAGTGCACCCACACCCACTTCCTTGTAGAGTAGGGAAAAGAGATCTGGCCAGAGCTTCTGCATGATTAATTTTATAGATTGGAATTTACAAACATTAAAAGAAAATGATAGATTCTCTTGTATTTATAGGAGAAGCACTATAGCCATCACCCATTCCCAATTGTCTGTGTCTCTTAAACACACTATTCCTATTAATTTTAAAAAATCCGTGATTTAGGTAACAACATTCTCTTATTGATCAGGTTTTCCAAAAGTGTGCAAGAGTATGAATGAGATTGAAACTATTCTAAAATAGATGCTACTAGTAAGTAGGGAGCCCATAGTTATTGGCCTAATAAATCCCACCTGACAGCTTAAAATTTGCCTTCATGCTACTAGTGATATGTTGACGATGTACCAAAAAGATGTGTTGACTGCTGTATAGGATTTACATATACACTTAGAGCCTATGAAAACGAAAAAGAAGGGGTAGAGAACAAGAAGCGAGAGAGTGAGAAGCATGCAGATGTAGTATGTTCTCCTCTTCCCTTATATTTTCCTCCCCCAAATGCCACCCCTTTTGTTTCTCCCTCTATTATTTAAATTTTAGTACTTTTTATGATATGAATACTGATAGATATGACAATTTTTTTTAAAAAAAGAAAGAATACTGATAGATATGTTCTGTGTTTCCTTGATGGTAATAGAGGTCGGTGAGGAACTGCTTCATCAGAGGATCAGTGGTGAGATACGTTCAGTTACCTCCAGATGGAGTTGACATAGAACTGCTTCATGATGCTACGAGGAGAGAAGCACGGGGTGGCTGAAATCTATAGTTGGAAATTGGTCCATTCAAATTTCATCAGCGGATAAATCAGCAGAATACTGATTTTTCTTACTGTTCACTGTAATTCCAGATGCATTTTGCATGTAGTTGTTCTTCATCATCTTAAAATTTAGTATGCAGCTGTTACAGATACTGCAATCCGTGATGTGAACACTGTTGATTTGAATGTTGACATTTCCGTCTTTTGGCAAAATTAAGAATGTTAAAAACTGACGTAAGTGTCCAAGCCCCTTCCAAATTATAAGGTTTGCTATTGTCTACTGTATTTTTTCCGTTGTATTCACTCTAATAACTGCAGGATTGACATAATACCAAAAATCATAATTTGAAAGGAATTAATAATACAAAATTGTTATCTGGTATTTAGTTCTTACATTACGTCAGAATTAGAATTATATTTTGGTGAGAAAAATACCTTGGTGAGAATAGATAAATAGTTTTTCAATTCCAAAACTGCATAAATAATCTGTACATAATTTTTCTCGAGTTCCATCACTATTCTACAATATTGATGAAGTTTGAGCGTGAACTCTTAGGTTAAATATTTTATGAAACTAGTTTTAACAAAGAAATTTCAATGTTGGATTCTTATACTAGGTGTATTTGATGTTATGTATGATCCAACCACAAAGTTGGCTACCATTAAAGGAAGATTTGATCCTTTTGTACTCATGAATACCATTAACAAACTGGGAAAGAAAGCAAAACTCATATCCTGTAACAAGCATTTACCTGTTCATGAAGTAGTACATACTGTACCGGATCAACAAAATGCAGCAGCTCCTGAAACCTAGAAGGAAGAGGGCAAAACTAAAGTTGGACAGGAGAAAATGAATCGAGATTGTTCGCGTCGTGATGATTCTGATGAGTTTATACCAAGAAAATCAGATAAGTATCACAAACCTGAAGCTTATGTGCCACCTAAAGGGGTTGATGAAGCAAATTTGCAAGGATCGTTTCTGCAGAATACACAAAAGACATGGAACCATTCACGACCGGGTAACTAAAGAAGCCAGAGAGAAAGCCTCTTCTATGTATTGGCAGATGCCACATCTTTACCAATGAGTATATGGCAGAGAAGCTAGTTACCTGCCTTATCATCCGAGAATGTTTCCACCGGAGTATGGTTTTTATCTGCCAACTTTGCCCATGTCAAGGATGAATGACCCAACCAGTTACCTCAACAATGACAATCCAAGCAAATGTAATACTATGTGAGGCTGGGAGCTTACTTATGGACAAGGGTAACTCCGCCGCTGTTCCTGGCTATTTGACTTATCTGACAAATTTCTGAATGTTTCGTCCAGGTTATACACCCAGCTTAAGAGTCATTTTAAGGCCAAGCAGCAAGTTGGGAAGTACATGTCCGACAACTTGGTGATCCTACATGGTCCTGAACAGATTTAAACCGGACATCTTATGTCTCCTTTAAGGAGAGAGTCACTACGCTGACAGTGTATGAAATTAGCGATGAAGCAAAATGCAAATTCATCATAGTTGTTTGCCTGTGTCATATTAGTAATAGTCAAGTCACGAAGAGGAATGGGGACCTCGGACACTGCTAAATCAACTTCCCGTTTGACTGTACCTGAGGTGATGCCCTTATATTAGAGATTAACTGAATCAGATAGAAAACTTTGCTTGAATTTTGATTTCATCTAGTTTCTCTTTACAAATCACATAATCAACTATGTTATTAGACTACACTCTTGAAACTTGAAAGACTTCTAACAAATATCAAATCAAATGTCACTAGAACAACTGAATTCTATCGCAACTACTTGGTAGCACCTATATGGATTCCTTCCTTTTACTGTACTCTGTTCTTAGCTAAGTACATATTGTTTTCTAAGAGATTAAAGGTCTTTTAAAACAACATTCTTGACTTTAGGCCTACCTCGTCTCCTTTTATCGCATTCAATTATCATGTTAGTGTTGTTAAACTTCAGCCATTAACATCCAATGACAACTAAAAGCTGTGGCAGAATTTACTGCCATTTGAAGAAGAAAGCTTTATTGAAGACTAAGATCAAATTACATGTTTGAGATGATTGAAAAACTGAACTTAACTCTTCCTATCTTTCACCTTTTATAGGTGATTTGTACAACTAACTAATTGAAGATTAAAGACTAAACTAACCCTCTAACTAACCTGAACTAATTAACAACTAAGTGTAACTAACTCCAACTACTTTGATAACTAACTTTAACTATAACTAACTTTCAAATATCAACACCCCCCTCAATTTGGAGCCGACGACAACTTGCCAAGTAGATTTGAATGATTTGGGCCAGTTAATGCTTTGGTTAATATATCTGCTAGTTGACCAGTGGTGGGAACATGATGAAGCAGAATAAAACCTTCCTGAAGCTTATTACACACAAAATGGCAATCTACTTCGATATGCTCGGTTCGCTCATGAAACACTGGATTTTTCGCAATGTGGATAGCAGCTTGGCTGTCGCAAAACACATCTATAGGCAGTGAGGAAGCACCGGTTAACTCCACCACCAACCTATCCATCCAAACTAGCTCTCCAACCACCATTCGTATCGCCCTGTACTCTGCCTCTGCTGAGGATAAAGAGACTGTAGTTTGTTTCTTGGATTTCAGACTGTAGTTTGTTTCTGGATTTCCGTGCTATGGGATTGTTCCTAGGAATACAACATAACCACTCACCGACCTCCTTGAGTTTCAAATGCTGTACCCATTTCCAATCGCAATAGGCAAAGTGATTTTGTAGCTCTGCCGACATTTAAATACCATGGTCTAGACTTCGATGTACCTAAGCACATGTATGGTCGTTCTTAAATGTGTATCTCTAGGTGCTTGTAAGAACTGACTAAATGCCGCACACTATAGGCAATATCAATCCTTGTATGTGTGAGAAATTCGTTTTCCGATCAACTTCCTGTAGTATGTTGGATCCTCAAGAAGTTGGCCTTCATCATATTTCAATTTAACTGTTGGATCAAGTGGAGAAGTTGTTGTACTATAAGTAGAACAATCAAACTCTTACCACCCGTGAGTGTTCTTCTCGTGGAAATGAGGACTCGCCGGTTTGATAACCGACTTCCATTCCTGCAAAGTAAATGCAGTGTACCTAAGTCTTTGATCTTGAACCTGCTGTGCAAGAAGGATTTAAAGACTCACTGCCTTATCATTCCCTATCATAATGATATCATCAACATACATCGTTACAAATATCATCAAGTATCAACTTCTCTCAAAACAAAGAATAATACTAGTAGAGTGTGTATAGCCTCTGGGAAGACAATGACGTTGCGCTTTCTCATACCATTGTCACTTGCCTGCTTCTGTCCATACAATGACTTGTTTAGTTTGCAAACTACCCTTCTATATTGTACAATCAATCCTTGAGGCAAGGCCATATACACCTCTTCATGCAAATCTCCATGGAGAAAAAGCATTATTTACATCCGCTGGTATAAATCCTAACCTTCCTTGATAGCTAATCCAATCAAAGTCCTCATTGTAGTCATTTTTACTAACTCGTGAAATGTCTCATCAGAATCAATTCCAAATTTGTCAGGTGTATCCTTTCACAACAAGTCTGGTCTATACCTTTCCACACCCCATCTCTGGCTTTATGCTTGATTTTATAAGCATCCATTTGCGCCCTATGATTTTCTTTCCGTGGAAGAACAACCAAATCCTAGTGTGATTTGCATGCAAGGCCTGGAACTCAAGGTCCATAGATGCTTGCCATGCAGGGTGTAAAGAAGCTTCTTCATATGAAAAGGGTTCATGATCATGCAAAAGGTGCTTGCCGCCGAACAATATGGAAAGTAATAGATGCAAGAGTAAGTATGTTGTGCAATGTGTATAGTAGAATTAGTAGATGGTGACTGGAGAGTAGGAAGTTTTAGCGTGTAATCTTTCGCAGGGTTGGTATGTCAGGTGTTCTACTAGATCTTCTAACACTGGGTTGATAGGTTGAGTAGAGTGACAAAGGGAGTAGGAATAGTAGTGTGAGTTTCGTATAAAGTGGCCGGTGCAAAGTGATTGTATTTCCAAGTGTATTATGAGGAAGTGTTCTCCATATGGTGGGATGAGGAGGACTGAATGGGATATTTTCATCCGTACTCAAACCATCACTAGAATTATTATTGTTAGAGTTCAACAAATTAAAAGTGGGATCAAGCTTCTTTAAGCATGTCAATTGAAATCGAAATAGGAAAAGTCAAACTGAAAGGAAACACATTCTCATAAAATAACACATCTCAAGAATGTGAATCTTCTTAGTACTCAAGTCTAGAACCTATAATCCTTTTTTTGTATTGAAAGGATATCCCACAAACACATGAGGAGTGAATCTTGGTGCAAACTTGTCTTTGTGAGGCTTAACATTTTTGGAAACAAAGGCACCCAAAGGATTTTAAATGAGTATGTGGGCTGTTTCTGGTATAGTCTTTCAAAAGGAAAGTACCGCCTTGTGTTGAAGAAGAAGGTAGTCTGCTTATCAAGTGAGTGGAAGTTAGGATACATCTACCCCAAAACATGACATTGGGAGTTTGGAATGATATAATAGGGATCTAGCAAGCCAAGAAGGTGTTTGTGCTTCCTCTCTACTACACCATTTTGTTGTGGTGTGTAAGGACAAGTTTTCCGGTGTAAAATCAGCACTAGAAACCGAGGTTTCTTTATTAAGGAATTCCAAACCATTATCAGCTCTAACACATTTTTACTTTGGTGTTAAACTGATTTTTCATCAAGAAACTAGATTTTTGATAGTTGACAATGCATTGCTTTTGCAAATAAGTAATTGAGTCCATGTTGACTCGTCAAGTCATCCACAACAATGAGAAAATACCTATAATTTTCATGTGTTAGGGTGTGGTATGGTCTCTGCATATCAATGTGAAATAAGTCTAGTAGTTTGGTCGATCAGAAGCGCTAGCTGGAAAAGGCAATCTTGTTTGCCTGGCCATGGGGAAAATGGTACATGAAAAAGGTTGTTTCGGAGCAAAAGAGCAATGGTATAGTTAGTTGATATCTCTTTCTCATATTACTAAAAGGTACATGACCTAGTCTTGTGCCATAAGTAATCCGCATTGTTTGCGTAAGAAGTAGTTATGTCATGAGAATTAGAAGTAGAAAGTGCAGAGATGATTTATTTACACAACAAGCCTTTTATTACTCGAGGTATTGGATCTTACAAAATGACATAGATGAGGGAATACAAGCTTGATTATTTGCATGTATGAAGAAAGAAAAGGAAAAGAAGAACAACTAGGAAAAGAAGAACAACTAGGTAGAGACTGGTGAGTGAAATTAACACATCTGGATGTTGTGTCCGGAAGATTCAAGAATTATGGCATTTTGGACAAGATGTAATACGCCTCCATTCCTTGCTCTACCAATTTCCGTAGGACTCTTCAAAGGAAGGGCCTTGGTATAAGACAAGCACACTGTTAAAACTAACAACCTCTTCAAGTTGAGCGGCAGCCAAACAATGACCGAAATCAAGTTGAACTTAAAATTAGGCACAAATACTCTTCGTAAGGTTAAGACTCGGACTTAAATGGACTTTCTCCAACTTCAATACTCTAACTTTGTATCCATTTGGTAATGTGACTAGGAAAGGATAAAGGCAAGGTTCTGATTTTAGATAGAAGGGGTCCCATCAAAGTCATATACTCAGGGCTCCCGAATCTATGATCCATGATTCCTACACAAGTTTACACACCTCATACAAGTCACCAATCTCATGCATGGAAGAATGGCATGTTAATATACCGCAAGGTTTAAGCACCGTTGTCCATTGAACAAGTTGTTCCGTGATATGCTTCATTTGTTGAGTTGCCCTCATTCACATGAATATTGCTTAAAACTTCGCAACTTATCATAGTTGGATTCTTGTTAAATCAAGGTCACTCGGCCTTTATTAATGCTCCTCCTTCTGTTGCCGAGTACATTGTTGATGTATTGTTGCCAGGCTCGAGTGCCTCACTTCGTGAACTCCGGAATCTTGGGGGAAATCCACAAAAATTTGTAACATTTATCTTCAAGCTGACTCCGTCTCTAATAGTCACAAATAGAGGGACTTCTGCCGTGTTGGCTTCCAGACCAGAACTCCGCCTTTCCTGGAAGATTGAGCATAGTTAGTTCTAAAACCACTTGCATTTTGCTTCAATACTTGTGATCTATGCCATTGCTATTGGCTGCAGTTGGACCTCTAACCGCATTGTTTGGGTTCCTGCATTTGTAGTTAATGAAGTAGAGTCCAAATGAATTCCCCGCTCGTAAGGCTTGAATTCTCTCTCTTTGCTTTTCTTCCTATACTAAAATGGAAAAAGCTTGAGCCATAGTTGGCAATGGATTCATCATCAGAATGTTCCCTCTAACTACTGTGTAGACATCATTTAAATCCATGAGAAATTGAATGAGCCTTCTATCTTGTTCTGTTTTGTGCATCTTAGTTTTGCCACCACATGTACACACACATGCACACTGCACATTTGCATCTAGAGTGCTGAGTTCTTCCCAAAGTTTTCTGATGGTTGTGTAGTACCGTAACATCTACTGCATTTGGCCATCACTAATTTCCCGCCGCAATGGGTACATAACTTTGCACCATTGTCTGTCATATCTCTCCTCCAATTCATCCCATAACTCCTTTGCACGTTTTCACATATTGCAAAAGCAATACTTAGATATTTTGATGGGAATTTAGAATCCAAATGTGTCACCATGTCATCATACTTTTCCACTGCGGTGAAAGTTGGAGAATCAAATACTAGCTTGTGATCGTACCACTGATGAAGCCTATTTTGTTTTTCAATGTAAAGAACAGAAAACAATCCATGACTGCAACCGCATCCACGAATGAAGTAGGAGTTATGGATGTTCCAACACTCTCGATGGATGGACATGGCAATGCATTGTTGGAATATGTTGTTTTCGTGCTCATCTCCTACTAAGTTATTCTCCATGATCGAAACAGATATAGGAACAAAATGAATGGAAAATGTAAAGGAAATGCAGAATTGATCAAGTACTACAAGCCAAGGCATCAGCAGAAATGAAGGAATGTGTGAAGTAAGGATTAAGGATCTGCACTTAAAGTGAACTCCTGAGGAAATCCAATGACAACTTCTCAAACAAGCCAAATGACGTAAAATGAGCAGTATTTCGATCGAAAACACATCAAAGTTCGCAAAAATTCTAGATCAAAATGCGTAAGAAAAACCAGATCAAAATGAGTAGAAAACTTTCAAACCGTAGGATCGAAAAGGACCAGAAACCAGACAATAGGCAAACTCAAGTGAGCTAAGTATCACAACCGGGATTAAAGTGCATTCTACCGAAAATTTCATCGATTATATTGACATCTTAACCTCGCCCGATACCATGTTAAACTTCACTCATTAACATCCAATGACAACTAAAAGCCGGCAAGTGCACTTACCGCCATTTGAAGAAGAAAGTCACTAAAGACTAAGATCAAATTACATGTTTGAGATGATTGGAAAAACCGAACTTAACTCTTCCTATCTTTCACCTTTTATAGGTGATTTGTACAACTAACTAATTGAAGATTAAAGACTAAACTAACCCTCTAACTAACCTGAACTAATTAACTACTAAGTGTAACTAACTCCTATAACTAACTCCAACTACTTTGATAACTAACTTTAACTATAACTAACTTTCAAATCTCAACAAGTGTACATACCTAAGGAGAGGTGCATATGCAGGTTTATGTAGCTCCGGCTTTATCATTTCACCTGCAAATTCCACATACAAGAAAAACTTAACGACCAGAATCAATGATAAATCCACAATAATAGTTGAGTACTAATTGTCACCTCTGCCTATTTATGCTGGTTTTATATCTGCCGCTTTTGGATTCCACAGCAGTTTTAGATGCAAAAGCACTCATAACAGATACATAGGACAAGGAGTAGCAGAATCACACGTTACTTAAACCACTCTCAGGCATAAGGAATATGAGATCACGCAGTACGTTTCAGATGATCATAGCAAGATAATTTCAAATCAAACAAGATGTACAATATAGAATTATCCATATTTAGCCACATAATTATTCTCATGGCAGATTTTGAGACTTCTAAACTTGAAATTGCAACTGCCAGGTATCTTGGCATTCACTTGACATGCTTGGTAAGCCAATCTTGCATGTCCCCGTGGGCTTCTTCAGCATGATGCACAGCCTCTTTGTCTTCAACATTGTATCCCACTGTCCATCCACGCTTCACGCTAGGAAATTTTTTGACAAATTTGTCCACCTACATTTACAGAAGATAAGAGAGCACACCAAAGAAAAGGGTAAATCTAAAATCTTGTGCCACATAATAGAGAGATGTTTCAAAATTGTTACCAACTTATATATCCCCTGAATAAACAATTTCAAACATCAATGTTTTTAGAATGATGAGAAAAGCCTAATAATCAACCATGATGTTCATGTACCTCAGGTTTTGATGATAAAATCACCCCATACTGCTTAATAAGCTCTGTGAGGACAGAATTTATCTATCTCAGTAGCAAAAATGCTTTTGGGTGACTTAACCGCTGCAAGTAATGTGTATCATCAGTTGGTGAGGAGGAGAAAAAAAAGAAAAAAAGAAAGAGAAAAAGGAAGGATCTCATGGTGATGCAGTTCATGGTAGTCATCATGCTGGTCAATGTATAATAAATTACAGTTGAAGATAAAACAAATAAAAATAAATAAATATTCAAGCTGAAGCGCGGATATTTTTTTATAAAGGAAATTCAAGTCTACTGCGGTATAATCTTCATTGATTCATCAGTAATAGTCTTGACTTGTCCCCTCTGGGATACAACAACCTAACAATGTCATATGACTCAAATAACTCCGAATTAGTTGAAAAGTCCAAAACTCCATCAAAAGAACACTTTCCTTCAACATAAAATTGCTCTCTTTTGTATAGTGAATTAGTTGAAGACTTGAAATATTTTCTTTGGCTCAATTCTCTTTTTCACTACATTAACCTCAACATATTAACACTTCTCATCTATTTTTCTTCTTCCACAACATAAGATAAGACCACCCTATTTATAGGTGAAGAATTCTTCCTTGTAATGAATTGGAAGAAAGTGGGGTAATAATGTAGGTAATTATGGGAGGATTATGACTTAGAAGTTACATGAGTTATAAGGTATATCGAGGTAGACTAATAAGGGAATAGTGACATAGTGTTTATAAAAAAAGTAATGGCCACATTCATCATAATGAATGTGAGAAATAAAACATTATTAAAACACTATAATATAATATTTTATAATATTAAAATGTCCACAAATTCCAACAATTGAAAGTTCACCAATTTAGTTGAAGGGAGACTGTTATGCATAATGAAGGTGTGCTCTGCATTGAATGTTCACTTAGTAAAATAATAATCTTTATTTTAGAGTCAATAGTGGTCTTAGATTTAAACTATGACTGCTTAGGGGAAATAAAGTATTATTGCTTACACATAATAATCAAGGTGTTGACATAAGCTTTATCAGTCAGCACATTGTGACCTTATGCTATCCCGGTTTTTATGAGTGTTTTTGAGAACATTCCCAATACTCATAGAAGCGGCCTACTTCCACACTCACGAGTTTTATCCTGGCTTAGGATAAACGCTGGCGGCATGCTTAACATATGCAAGTCAGACAGAAAATATGGAAAAATGGTGTTTCCAGTGGCGGACGGGTGAGTAACGCATAGGTGAAATCTTTCAAGGATGCTCCTGTAACTCTTATATGAGATACAAACTTTCATTAAGAGGTCATAGACTCAACTTTCACAAATTATTAAAAAATAAATGCACTCACACCTTAGGGAGGGAATGAAATAATATATAACAATACATTTTACAACAAGTCATCAATGATTCGTTTTTCTATTTGAACCCGATCACATGATCTCTAGTCCCCACGTTGGATTTTCTCATATATGACTCAGAAATTTATAGGCTTCAAATCCACCCCCCTCGATGTACTTCAGACCCTTTATCTTGTCAGGACCTTAGTTAGTGCATCTGTAATATCACAATATTTGAAGTTATCAATATATATGATACTACTTATCAAATATGATCTCACAATAAAATATTTTTTCTCATGAATCTGAATTTATTGTTGTAATAATATTTTTCTACTCTATCAATAATATTGGTACTATCACTATATATTAAAATAGAGAAATTGGTTTACCAATGAGTTGGTTATCTCTACATCCATAAAAGATTTTAGGTTATGTGACTAGAAAATTCTTCCTGTCGTGTGAGAATTTCCATCGATCGGTAATTTGTGTCGTGATCACGACAGATGATCCTCTTTCAAGGAGGAGAACACTTGTAAGTCTCCAAACTAGCATTTAATCGTTGTATTAGAACTGCTAACTGAAATATTAGAGACGTGATTTAAACTCTTCCGAGATAGTATTAAGAAAGATTAAACAAATTTGAAATATTTAAAAGGATATTTTATAAATCGTAATGAATAAGGATAATATAATTTTTCTCTTTACATTAAAGCACGAGTTTTAAGTTTAAATTTCCGTTTTTAATTAAATTATAAGAAAATAAAATATAGAAAAGGTAAAGAAACATGAGTTGTATTATGATAGAATAGATAACGTGCACATAAACTGAATTAGACATTATCATTATAAAAACTAATATTAATAATTGAGGAAAACACCATAAAAGACAATTAAGTTACAAATTGAGAATCAAAATTTAAGGGAGAAAGAAAATATCAATATATTTCTTAGTAAGAACGTGTTGTGCGTCTAAATTCTCATTTTTAATTAAATTACAAAAAATTAAAATATAAGAAGAGTAAGCAAGGTGGAAAGTAGTGGTATAGCTTGTTGGAGTATTTTAATTTTTTTTTTAATTTCTTGCCAAGTGTCATATTATTGTTTTGCATGCTTTTTTAACAGCCATGTATATTACACTTGGCAAGAATATTTTTCATCCCTTATGGCTAATATTGGCTGCCTTAAACAGCAAATGTGAAGTGTGTGGAAAACATCCTTTCTTGTTCTTGCATTTCTCCTCTCTACGCCATGTTCCCCAACTCCCTATCCCCTTTTTATTTTAGTTTGTTATTTATTTAATTTCTTTATTGCAAATTTATTGGTAAGCCGTTAATTATATTTTGTTGATTTTTGTATTTTCTAATTTAATTAGAGAAGGCTTATTTAATTTTAGGAAAATATTTCACACTTTGAAATAAGTTTCTTATGTCCAGCACAATCTGAGTATAATATATATATATATATATATTACTTATAATAATATCGTATATTATTATCGTAGTAATGTTTATTTATTTAATTTTTAGTATTTATTAATTTGCTAATAAATATTTATATTAGTTCTAATATTTTGTATTGTTTCCCAACAATCTAAGAAACTATAGTAAGAAGTATTTCTTATGAAACTACCGATAATACCGTATATTGGTGTTGCTATAAATGTTTCTGTTCCGCTGTCTTGCCGATGGTTATGATGTTGCAAAATAAAAGTATGAAAATAGATATGGTTACAAGCCCAATGCTAATAATAAAACCTTCATAAATAAAAATGCACCTCACAATGCAAGAGTATATTTTGAAGAAATGAAAATTCGCTAAATCAAAATTAAATTTTATCAAGCGAATGATATAAATATTGCGGTCATTTCTCGTAAATAAAAATTGAGGCCAATGTGACAAATTGGGTGATAGACTCGCTTTATCAAGACATACAGGTAAACAAAAATAATTTTGTTCATACACCTTAAATAAAGAAAGGAGAAGAAATTGTTTATCTCAATGACTCAAGGACAACTCAAGTCTTTAGAAAAGGAAAAGTTCTTCTCAAACTCACATCTAAACTCTTAGCAATTTGAGTGATGTATTGTATGTTCCTAATATCTCGAATCAATTTGATTTCTATGAGACATAAAAAAAAAAGTTAAAAAAAAGGTATCTTTTAAGAAAATGATGAAATATTATTGATCAAAAAAAATATTTTGGTAGGCAAAGAATCTTGTAACCATGACCTATTTGTGCTTTTTAATATTTCGATAAAACATGCATCTACTTCTCGCTTAGTATGGTTGAGTCTATCTTTATGGCATGCCATTAGGACATGTTAATGTCTCTTATATAAAAATATACAAATACTTGGTTTGGTATCTCAAGTTATACTCAAATGGTTTTGATAAATGTGAAATATGTGTTGAAACTAAAATCACTAAAAAGTCATGTTTTTCTGGGCCAATAGAGAAACTTAATTATTGCCGTTAATTCACTCTGATGTGAAACAAACTATGACTGGAGGTGGTAAAAGATATTATGTGACTTTTATTGATGATTTTTCTAGATATACAAGGTTGTATTTACTTAGAAATAAAGATGATGTTTTTTATGCTTTTATTTCTTATAAACCTCCCAGGTTGAAAAATCAACTATAGAAAAATCAAGAGAATTAGATCCTATGAGGTGGAGAATAAATGCTTTTTGGTGTGAAAAAGAAGGGACACCATGAAGTAACTCCGTCGTATTCACCCGAGCCCAATGGTATAGTCAAAGAAAATACATTGAAGGAAATGATGAACTCTTTCTTTGTTAGTTAGCTCTAATGCACCCCCGGTAATTCTGCGGTGAAACTATTTATCTGCATGTCACTTGCAAAATAGAAATTCTCATAAAAATCATAAAACTCCTTATGAACTGTGGAAAGGTCATAAGGCTAATTTGAAATATTTAAAAGTGCAGATGGTGCCTTTGCTAAAGTGCTTTTGCCCTAACCTAAAAGAGAAAAATAAGTTCTAAAACAACTGATTGCTTGCTTATTGGTTTTGCTGAACATAGTACTGCATATAGATTTCTTGTTTACGTAGTGATGTGCTTGATTTTAATACTTTATTATTGAGACTATGAATGCAGAATTTTTGAACAATTTTTCACTCTGTGTGATAAAATTTCTCATGGACCTATTGAAAGAAATGATGAGAGTACCTCAAATAATGAGGAACCGAGAATGAGTAAAAGGCCTAGAAAAGAATATTTTTCTTATGGAAATGATTTTCAAACTTTTCTTGTTGACAAAGGAACCATCAAATTATTTTGAAGCTATATCTTCTTCTGATGCTAAATTTTGAAAAGAGGCAATAAAAATCAAAATTGATTCTATCATAAAAAATAATATATGAATTTTAACTGATTTATCATCTGGTGAAAAACCTATTGGTTGCAAATGAATTTTCAAAAAGAAACTTAATCCTGATGGATCTATAAATAAATATAAAGCTCGGTTAGTAGCAAAAGGATTTTCTCAGAAATAAATATTGATTATTTTGATACATTTGCACCAGTAACTAGAATTTCCTTCATTTGAATTTTAATTGCCTTAGCATCAATTCATGAACTCTTTATCCATAAGATGGATGTAAAAATAACTTTCTTAAATGGTGATTTAGAAGAAGAAATTTATATGGTTCAACCTGAAGGATGTATTATTTCTGGACAAGAAAATAAAGTTTATAAATTAATTAAATCTCTTTATGGCTTTAAACAAGCCCCTAAACAGTGACATGAGAAATTTGATCAAGTTTTATTGAGAGACAATTTTTCTTCTGTTGAAATGGATAAATGTGTTTATACTAAAGTGATAGACAATGATTATGTGATAATATGCTTATATGTTGATGACATGCTTATATTTGGTACAAGTTTAAATGTTGTGAAAAGTATCAAATTATTTTTGTCTATTAATTTTGATATGACAGATCTGGGTGAAGTAAATATGATATTAGGAGTTAAAGTTATAAGGAGTGAAGATGGTATAATATTGTCACAAGAACATTATGTGGAGAGACTTCTTAAGAAGTTCGAATGTTTTGAGGTGAAACTTGTAGCCACTCCTTATGATGCTAACTCTCAATTGAAAAAGAATAATAATACCTAGTTGCTCAGTCTAAATATGCAGAGTCTGATGCATTTAATGAATTTTACAAGGCATGATATAACCTATACTGTGTATATACTGAGTAGATTTACTTATAATCCCAATAAAGAGAATTAATCTGTATTAAATAGACTAATGAAATATTTGAGAGGAACCATGAATTACGGTATCCTGTATAGTGGATTTCCTTCTACTTTAGAAGGGTATTGTGATGCAACCTGGATTTCTGATTCAGATGAGACAGAATTCACTAGTGGCTATGTGTTCATCTTAGGTAGTGGAGCAATATCGTGGAAATCAGTTAAGCAGACGATCATTGCTAGATCGACTATGAAGTCAGAGTTTGTATCTCTAGAGCTAGTTGGTTCTGAGGCTGAGTGGATAAGAAATTTCTTAGCGAATATCCCTTTAATAAAGAATTAGTTGCCTCTTGTGTCTATGCATTGTGATTGTCAAGCAGTAATTGCCATTGCAAAGAATAAATCTTACAATTTAAGAGTAGACACATGAAATTGAGACATGACGTCATAAAATAGCGGTTGGGAGATGGAATAATTTTCATTGATTATGTGAGGTCAGAAATGAATTTGGCTGATCCTCTGACTAAACCTGTGGGAAGAAAAATTAATTCTTCAAAACTCAAAAGAGACGGGATTAAGGCTGATATGATTGTCAATAAAGATGGTAACCCAACCTATGTGATTGGAGATCCCATGAAGTAGGTTCATATGGGTAATAACAAGTCGATATTGACTATGTGCACTAAAAGAGAGTGCTTGAACTGCTACTAATGAGAGGATGAGTTATTAACTCTTAATGAATTCAGTCCTTAAGGATGACGTATTAAAACAGTATACACTTGATAAATTCACCTATATGAGAAGTGGAGTGAGGCCGCTCCTATGAGATTTTGGCCTATTCTATAGAGCTTTCATGAATAATCAGACACGCGCATGGCCTATAGGCGCAAAATCGCGTTGAATAGCAAAATATGGCGGTCGAAATTTGATTGATAAAGTCTCTGATTTACAATAAGAATTATTAGTTTATAGAAATTTTATATTTCACCAATAATTTTGTAAGTTAAATTTTATCGGTTTAAGTTTGATTCATAGTCCTAAAGATATCAAACCTACTGCATTTTGATCATGCAAATCCAACGAGCTTTTTTCGTTACTCCTATTTCTAAAAAAATCTTTGAAATAGTGAGAAATTGTTGGAGTATTTTAATTTTTTTTTATTCTGGACACTTGGCAAAAAAAGCCAAGTGTCATATTATTATTTTGCATGCTTTTTTAACAGCCATGTATATTACACTTGGCAAGAATATTTTTCACCCCTTATGGCCATATATTGGCTGCCTTCAACAGCAAATGGGAGGTGTGTG